>PVKP010038479.1:0-20832 GCA_004027715.1 Plecturocebus donacophilus
TATACAAAGGAGTCATGTTTTAATTACCAATTTCTTTAGTAAATATGTTTTAATAAAAATAATAATATATTTTTGGATTAAAGTCTTTAACTTCACGTACGAGGATGATCCATCCAGGCCTTTAAGAAGCTTACAAATGAGTATGTGGGATGGGGCTGCAAGGTGAGGGGTCAGATATTTAACTGCATTATTGTAGAAATTCAGATATAGAATAGATGTGATCTCCCAAAGAGGAAAATACATAAGAAAGGATGTTAAAGATGAGTCCAGATTATTTAAATGACAAAAGAGAAAAAGATATTTAGATGCAGGAAAGACCATGTGTGAAGTCACTGAGGCACAAACTGAATGGTATATTCAGAAAACTAAATAGAGTTTCCCATTGTTGATGTCGGGCTGTGTCCTCATATTTGTCCCACTTTCAGGGCATCAGCTGACATTTGCAGACATTGTCAGAGGCCAGATGATTAAGGTACATGGGCCATGTTAAAAATCTCAGTAAGTGACAGGTGTTGGAGAATCATTAAAAGATTGGAGTGTGGTAAGAACATGTAAGCTTGTGTTTAAGATCTAGCAATCTACCTTTTATGGGATTTTCCTTATGTAGGAAGACAAGTTAGAAACTAATATTGCTGTAGTTTAAATGAAGGATGTATATATATCTAGAGAAGATATAGAATGAAATACAAGCATGTAAATTAGATAGAATAGGTATGGTTTACTTGTTGCTTGGATTTAAGTGGTTATAAAATGAAAGTGTTAAGTGAGATTTCCAGATTTCCAGTTTACTTAGATTTGTTGTGACTTTTATTTAGATTGTAGTTTTGCCTCTTTAAAGCACAATGGAGGTTAAACCAAAACAGAAGAGACATGATTAAATTCAGCTGCAGATCTTTAGCAACTAGTTCCTAAAATGTATCTTATAGATTCAGTTGAAATTGGTGCTAGATCATCATAGAAAATCAATTTTATTGATCCTAAATCAAAGGAAGTGAATATAATCACCCAGTATAGGGAAAAAGTAACAAGGTAAAAGAAGAGGGTCAAAAATAGACACTTATAGAAAAATAAAATGTAAAGATTGGATTAATTAAAAAGGAATCAAGAGAAAAACTAGAAAAGGATATTGGACTAGAATCAATAAAGAAGTGACCTTATACATAATATTTCATTTATGTTTAACAGAAAACACGTGATGACAAAGCAAGTAATTTGGCCCACATTTTAAAGAAAAATAAATTAGGTCTCAGAGTTTAATGTTATTCTTTTTTACAGTGCTGTAATATTATTTCTTTCTGTTTCTTTTTATTAAAATTTCTCAAATATACTATGCCCTAATTGTGTGTGTGTGTGTGTATGATTATATTATATTGATAGATTTGTTTTTGATAAAAGAAGTTATCTTTTCATCAATATTTTCAGGAAAATTCTATTTGCTAGCCATGGCATAATTAAAATATATGGAAAGCCAGCATACTCATTCATGGTGATGATTGCTGCATTGCTGTTTAAAAACTAGGAGTATATCTCAGTGTTTGAGGATGCTATATATCACCTCAAGGCTCTCAAAGTGCCATCCATCATCATGTTCTATAAATGAAAGGTGAGCCATTTTACTATGAGAATAACTATATAGCACCACTTCAAAGCCCTAAGCCAGAGTTGAACTATGGCAATTCCTCCACCCTCTTGTCAGTCCTGTACTCTATAAATCAGACCTCTATCATTGTGGAAAACATCAGCTATAATTTATCATAGTTGTAAAGCTCAAGGGTGGAAAAAGCAAATTTTTTCAATTCTCATTTTATTTGTAGTGGTAGGTTGTGCCTGATACTCCTGTTTTCCTGTGTTGGGTGGTACTCTTTTATTCCTGTGTTGAAGATCTTCATGTTCCATAACAACTTATTTTGCCTCTGTAAGTTGTTCTATTATTTGTAATACTCTATACACTCTATGGAATAAATACCCAAATTTTTCAGAGGACTTTTTTCAAGTTATACATATAATTAAGCCAAAGTAATTACATTTTGTCATATTGTTATTAGTAATAGTGATATGATAAAGAGTTTATAATGGTGCTTGCTTTGTTTATTGTGGATATTAACAGTCATTAGATTATTCACCATAATTAACCTATGAACAAACACTGATAAGCAACGAGGATACATAAAATAAGATGTAAGACTATTTAAAAAAAACTCTAACAACGCATAGAATAGCATTGTGATGACAGATTCACAAACCTTAGCTAAATTAACAAATAACCTTCGATTTTTTGACACAGTAACACTATACAATGGCTCATTTTTCATTTCTAACCCACACAAATAAAACATATAAATACTTAGGTGGAAGAGATAACAAATAGCCTTGATCAAAGAGCTAAACAGTTACAGACATTTAAAAAGTATTAAAGACAAATGAACAACTCTGTTGGTTTCATATATGGAAGTGCTGTATGTGTACACATTGCAATGAAGAAACACTCTTTTTATCCAAAAATTATGTTTGAATCTTTCTCCTACAATGAGAAATTCTGTGTGGTCAGGAATATAGAAGTAGGATTCTAGCTTTATAATTGATACTGATTTTCTTCGTAGGATCAACTTTCCCTTAATCCTTATAATATACTCTAATTTTAATTTGAAGTCTATGTGGATCCAGAAAAATTTATCATAGAATAAAACCTTCTTTAGACATGTAAATTGCACTGAATGATCCAATGTCAAGCATGTGGTCAAACTGAAAACGTATCTCAGGACCTTTGCAGTGAATGCAAAAAGAAAAACAAACAAATGAATTATCCCACATATTTTGGAATCACGAAATATGTGTTATATAAGCCCAAATTATTCTCATCTTTGGATTTTTTATTTTGCTCTAGAATCAGAGATTAATACATTAGCTTAAGATAGTATAAATAGAGTATTATTTCTTGCAGACAGGAGCATTTTGATTGATGTAGGTCCACCTGGCTGCTCATGGTTCCCGAAAGATGAAAGTTCAGGTGATGGAGAGCAGAGAATCCAGGAGAAGTTGGGACATTAGAGATATAGTCAGAACAGATTATTAGAAACTAGAAGGAGACTAAAAAGATTAAAGTGGCTGGGTACAATGACTCACACATGTAATACCAGCAATTTGGTAGGCTGAGGTGGGAGGAACACTTGAGCTCAGGAGTTCGAGACCAGCCTGGGCAACATGGTAAAACCTCGTCTCTACAAAAAAATACACGAAATTAGCCAGGCGTGGTGGCACATGTCTGTTGTCCCAGCTACATGGGAGGCTGTGTTGGGAGACTTGCTTGAGCATAGGAGGTGGAGGTTGCAGTGAGATGAGACTGTGCCATTGGACTCCAGCCTGGGGAATAGAGCGAGACTGGCTCAGAAATAAATAAATAAATAAAAAGATAAAAAGATTATAGTGGAGTTTTGTTTTTTTGTTTGTTTGTTTGTTTTTACCTAAAGGGGAAGGCAGTTTACTTAAATGAAAAGCTGTACACTATGCTGAGGTAATGCTTAGAAAGTCAAGAACTAATGAACTGTTGGTTTTTACTTCAAACAGAAATAATTAACATAAGCTAGTGTAGTTATTAACATTAAAACCTCTTGAAACACATAAATTAATACAATAAAACTAATTATCAATGGCTTAAGCAATCATAAATTATACACACACAAATACATGTATACTATTTTTCATTGTATGTTAAATTTCTTTTCAGGTCACAAATTAGTGACTAATTCTACATACGTACTTCAGCATGTAAATTCATTACCCTAGGGCATTGAGAATATTTCCAGTGTTGCATTATTACAAATAACAGCTTCATTGAAAGTTCTTCTGCATAAAACACATTTAACTTGTATCTGATTATTTCATTGGTTAATTTCTATATATGAAACTGAAGGGACACAGTCTTTGTTTTCTATATTTTAAATAAATTTATTTAAGTCTGTGCCCACAGGTCAACTAGAGAGCTGCCTGGGCAGGAGTCATTATGGAAATAATAGTTTAATACATGTTTTGCAATTAAAATCAAAAAATTATATTTATTTTTATTTTTATTTAATTCTCATCAGCTAAAAAAAAATTGAGCCTTTTATTTATAATTTCTAATATCACACAATTGCATTATAAGCCTAAGTCAAAACAAGGTTTTTGAAGTCTGCTTGGAATTTTTGGTAATGTACTAATACCAGGGCACTTATTACAAATAATACAAAAATTTCCATAAGTATTTAAAAAATTTTTAATAACACAAGGAATGCTTGAACCTACATGCTATGCTAGAAGACCTAGTTATATACCTGCCTCTGAAATTGTTCTGTGGTTCACTTTCCAATATTATAGACATTTAGCTATTTCATTTTATCTCCATCGAAAAAATAAAAAATATAATTCCTCAATTTCACAAACCACATTTCAAAGTTTGAATACACATATAGAATATTTGCATCATTGAATAAAAATATATTGGGGAGTGTTAGTCCTGTTATTTGTGTTTGAAATAACACACAAATTTCATTCTTTTTTCCTATTCTTTCTTTTATTTATTCCAGTAATACTACTACTAATAATAATATTGAGGCCCTAATGCTTGCTGGAGACAAGAACTTGCTAATGGATAAATAAACCCTTGCCTTCATGAACAAAATAAACCCCTGCTCACATATATAGAAGAGACGTAAATAAGTAAACACACAAATATAGGGTTTTATAGTAAGAAAATACATCAAAGAGACTGAAACAGGTAACTTAGAAACTTGTATTAGTTAAGCTTCTCTGTGAAATATGAGAAGACTATCTTTGGTAGAGATGCAAATGAAGAGTAGAAAAAAAATAAAACTTTAATGTTGTCTGTAAACAAAATATTCCCTGTGGAGGGAATTATGCAAATGTGCTGAGACTTGGTATTTTTTTACTAAAGAACAATAATCCCAGAGTAACTGAGAGGAATAAATGGTATCACCAGCCAGATTATGTCCATGCTGCATCTTGGAACTCTCTGTAAGGATTCTGGGTTATACATTGAAATAAGATAGAAAGCCACTGGAGAGTTCCAAGTAAGCGGGGAGAAATTTCCTCATTAACAGCTTCACTCTGTCTGTCTGTGGAGAATAAAACATCTTGGATGTGAGCAGGAACAGAAACAAAGCAACCAGAGAGATGACTGGGCAGGAGTCTCGGTGATGGACTGTGTGGACTTGACGAATCCAGTAGCAATGTAAGTGAAGGGGGCTATTGAGTCTATTGAGAATGATGCATTTTCTACTGGATTTATTATATCTGTATGCTAGATTATTATTTCTGTTGAGCTGCGAAGTCCTAGTGCCCTCTACCCTTCCTAATCACAGTGCCAGAAGACTCTGACAGCTCTCAAAAGCACCATGCTGTCGGATTGTCTCTATTTGCAGAGGACATGATTATATATTTAGAAGACCCCATCATCTCAGCCAAAAATATCCTTAAGCTGATAAGCAACTTCTGCAAAGTCTCAGGATACAGAATCAATGTGCAAATATTACAAGCATTCCTATACACCAATAATAGATAAACAGAGAGCCCAAACATGAGCAAACTCCCATTCACAATTGCCTAAAATATAACTAACCAGGGATGTGAAGGATCCCTTCAAGGAGAACTACAAACTACTGCTCAAGGAAATAAAAGAGGTCACAAACAGATGCAAAAACATTCCATGCTCATGGTTAGGAAGAATCAATATCATGAAAATGGCCATACTGCCTATAGTAATTTATAGATTCAATGCTATCCCCATCAAGCTACCATTGACCTTCTTCACTTAACTAGAAAAAAAACCTTAAACTTCATATGGAACTAAAAAAGAGCCTGCATAGCCAAGACAATCCTAAGAAAAAGAAAACAAAGCTGGAGGCATCATCCTACCTGACTTCAAACTACACTACAAGGCTACAGTAATCAAAACAGAATGGCACTGGTACCAAAACAGAGATATAGATCAATGGAACAGAACAGAGGCCTCAAAAGTAACACGACACATCTACAACCTTCTGATCATTGACAAACCTGACAGAAACAGTGGAGAAAGGATTCCCTATTTAATAAATGGTCTTGGGAAAACTGGCTAGCCATATGCAGAAAGCAGAAACTGGACCCCTTCCTTACACCTTATACAAAAATTAACTCCAGATGGATTAAAGATTTAAACATAAGACCTAACACCATAAAAACCCTAGAAGAAAACCTAGGCAAAACCATTCAGGACATAGGCATAGGCAAGGACTTCATGACTAAAACACCAAAAGCATTGGCAATAGATAAATGGGATCTAATAAAATTAAGAGTTTCTGAACAGCAAAAGAAACAGTCATCAGTGTGAACCTGCAACCAACAGAATGGGGAAAGAAAACTTTTGCAATCTACCCATCTGACAAAGGGCTAATACCCAGAATCTACAAAGAACTTAAACAAATTTACGAGAAACAAACAACCCAATCGAATGGTGAGCAAAGGATATGAACAGACAGTTTTCAAAAGAAGACATTTATGCAGCCAACAGACATGAAAAAAAGGTCATTATCACTGGTCATTAGAGAAATGCAAATCAAAACTACATTGAGATACCATCTCACACCAGTTAGAATGGAGATCATTAAAAAATCTGGAGACAACAGATGCTGCAAAGGATGTGGAGAAATAGGAATGCTTTTACATTGTTGGTGGGAGTATACATTAGTTTAACTATTGTGGAAGACAGTGTAGTGATTCCTCACAGATCTAGAAATAAAAAATCCATATGACCCCACAATCCCATTACTGGGTATACATCTAAAGGATTATAAAACATTCTATTATAAAGACACATGCACACGTATATTCATTGTGGCACTGTTTACAGTAGCAAAGACTTGGACCCAACCCAAATGTCCATCAATGATAGACTGAATAAAGAAAATATGGTATGAATACAACATAGAATACTATACAGCCATAAAAAGGGATGAGTTCATGTTCTTTGCAGGGACATGGATGAAGCTGGAAACCATCATTCTCAGCACACTGACACAAGAACAGAAAACCAAACACTGCGTGTTCTCACTCATAAGTGGATGTTGAACAATGAGAACACATGGAAACAGGGAGGGGAATATCACACACCAGGGCCTGTTGGGGGATTGGGTAATGTAGATGATGCCTAATGTAGATGATGGGGGGATGGATGCAGCCAACCACCATGGCATGTGTATACCAATGTAACAATCCTGCAGGATCCGCACAAAGAACCCTGGAACTTAAAGTATAATAATAATAATAATAAAGGACACAAGTTAACTTAAAACAGATAGGAATTATAAGCAACATGATCTGTGGAATCACATGTATGTAAAAATAAACAGATTCATATGTCAAAAAAAGTAATTTCAGAACCAATGTTCATAGCTAAACAATCATGAACAGATTCAAGAAAAGAATAGTTTTCATATATTTTCTCATTAAACTATTTTTCTAGTCACATTGATATACATCTATTCACATCGTGTATCTTAATGGCCATTTTTCTCTTGCCAATTACAAAATTACTGCTTCCTGGTGATCTTGTTTTTTCCAGATAAAATGGTTACCCTGAATGCATCAATAGATTTTGTATATTTTGCTTGTCAGCTTTTTTCTAATTTCCTCTTCTCACAGCACACCACGTATTGTGTAATAACAATGAATTCAATCAGAAATAAAATGGTAACTAAAAGAAAGAAACTATGAAAATAGTATATTAGTAGGACATTTGCAGTAAATATGCAGGTTCAAATGCTCAAAGAATATTAAAGCAAAATATTTATGAGGATTTTTTATTTGCATTATCCGATTTTGACTTAGAGAGGCATGGCAGAAAAGATAATCTGGCTAAATGTCTCCTCTGGAATGGCTGTCTTAGAGAGAGAGAGAATATATACTATAAAGATACCTACAAATATTTTATAGTATTAAATAAGTTGAACAGTTTAATTCATGGCATGGAGATTCCAAGAACTATATTGTTACCACCTTTTTTACTTTCTTTCTACACTGTTACAATAATCCATTCTATGATACATATATATATATATATATATAAAATACATATATATATATATAATTTGGTAACATCCAACTTACTCTAGTATTCTTCCACTCAGCTCTAAGACACTTACTTCCAGTTTTCTACAGAAGTAACACTCAATCCCTTTGACCATTTTTCCATATAGCAGACATTTTATGTTTTAGAGTAATGGTTCCAGAATTGATTCTGACACAACCATAAATATCTCCAAAAATCTGAAGTAACTTACTATATAAAAGGAAATAATTTATCATAAATTCATGTGCATACAGGCATATATATATATATATGGGTATCTATATACCATATATAAATTTATATATATATACACACACATACATACATATCATTATTTAAATGACCTGAGTACTAGGCAGTCTCTTCAGCCACCAGGGAGGTTGGAAAGTGCTAATGGGTACTTTAGAATAATGATTAATTATAAAAATCATTTTTTTTCTTAACCTACTCTTCTAAAAGAGAGGAAAGGTAATTTAGAACACAGGGAAGATAAATAAATAGATTAATTATCATGACTTTACTGGGGGAAATATTAGAAATAAGGAAAATGAAGTGATAAAGAGAGCAGTATTGACATTTCAGAATTTCCATTTTTAGGCATCAAGTGTTCAAATTGAACAATCTGTCCATGAGAGGTAGAAAACTGAGTTTTAAAAAATAAGCAGTTGCTGACTTTTACTGAAAGTGTCAAATCAAAAGATTTTCATTGAAAACTTTCATGTTATCAATGAAATAGCAAAATTTTCTGAAAATTTTGGTGCAGCTCTTAAGTTGAAAACTTATCTGCATGTTTTATTTTTCTTTTCCTTTTTTTTTTTTAAAAAAAAACAGTATTTAGTAACATGAGATGTTATCCTCACTCAACTGGTTGGATTCTACCATTTAGATATTCTCAATTGTTTAAAAATAAATCATAACAGGCCTGATTTAGTTATATGTTTTTAAGTATGGGTGGTCCATGTTTTATTTCTTCTTCTTCTTCATCTTCTTTTTTTTTTTGGCATGTGTTAGACAAATTTAAACCTACCTAACAAGTGGCTTTTCTTACTAGGTTTTCTCCTAATGGTGTTTCTGCATTCTTTCAAACTGCTTCCAAATTTGCAATAGCTTTTATTTTTTCATTCACATCTCCTCCCTTTATGCGTGACTCATGAATGTATCCTTTCAGTGACAATTTTCTATTTGAAATTGGCTTCAGAGGAAGAAAAAACATAAGTGCCCTATTATCTCATACTTTTCAAATGTATTCAGTACTAAATTGATGCTTTTTTATCTATGACTTCTATTCCTACTAACCTTATAAATGGGACATAAACTGTCTTTTATACAATTTCCATCATATCATTGTTGCTCAAGTAATCCGGAACGTAAAACAATAATAAATAAGCCTTTTCTAGGGATTCAACACTAATCCTCTTTTTCATTCTGCTAAAATTCAGTTTTTAAAATCCCCCTTTTGTTTCAAATTCAAACCAAGCCACTTCAAGTCTCTTTATTGTTGTTGCTTGCTTTCTACACTGAATTCAACTGTTTATCTCTTTGTCTGAGAAACATATATATTCTTTTGCTTGATATTGTTTCTTTTCATAGTGACCATCTATCATACACTGCTCCCAAATCTGTGCTACTTATGTTTGCTTTTCAAGGAATTAATGCTTTCACTCTCAAATAACATCAAAGTTGCCTTCTTATGCACATGTACCCCAGAATTTAAAGTATAATAATAAAAATAAAGGAAGAGAATGACTTTCAAACTCGTTGCTCAGTTGTGAAGAAAGTTATTTTATGAGCACTTTCTCATTTAAAATTCTAAAAAAGGAATCTAAACATGGAAGATGTCTTAAATGTACATTTCTGGATGGAAAAATTAAAACTTTACACTTGCAATTTAGAAAAAATGTATCATGTCTCCCAAAATGAATGAATTTCTCTATTATAGTGTTAACTATAATAACATTGAATAGGGAGATAAAGAGGAAATGAAAAAAATAGTTTTAATTGTTAATTTTTGTTTTAGGGGGATGAACTGAGATTTGTAAGTCAGTGGAATCAATAGGGGAAAGGGTAATTTTATTGCACAGAGTTTGTGTATTCAAAAGTAGAGCACTAAATTAGTAATTATATTTAAATTATCTATTAAAGTGTCTTTTTAAATATAAGGGAATATTTACAGATATGAATAATAAAGGACTAGTCTATGTAGCTATAAGTAAATAAACAAAGCAAGAATGAGGTATACAATTAATTTTCTGTGTGTCACAGAGTAAAGATATTAGTTAACAATTATGCAAAATCACCTGATAGCCATTTGAAACTCTGATCCAAAAATGGAACAAAATGAACAGGTATACAAATGTGTAAGAATAAAAATTGCTAGGCAATTTAATCAGAAAAGGATGTAAACAAGTCAAAAGTTTAATACTTTTAGAAAAATGAAATTATATTGAAAAAGTTCAAACATATGAATGTCTATTTCCTTAATCTTATCTATGAAACATAAATATACAACAAAAGAATTTAGAATATTTTTTAAACCAATGCATTAAAATATCATCAGATTCTAGAATAAAACTCAGATTGGCCAAACTTTTTAACAGAAATAAATTGTGTGTTTCCCTACATTTTTTAGTGTACATCAAGGATACATCAGAATTAAATTTCTAAGGTAGAAACTTTCAATAGAAAGAAGTGCAGAGTGGACTGAGAGGGTCAATTCTGACTCTGCCATCAGTTAGCTATGTAATCTAGTTTTATTTGTTAATTATTTTATTATACTCTATGTTTTCTAAGTGTCAGGGATAGTAATACCTTCCTTTACAGATTTTTGCAAAAGACTGAATTAGACAGTATTGATAAAATGCTTTTTAAAGTGTCTAGCACATAACTACTTCCAATAAATAGCAGCATTATTAATTTATTCTATAAACATACTTATTTACTAATAAGACTTAGATTGACCAGTCATACATTAATATAAAGCTCATGCTAGTCTATACAGATTGTAAGCAAATACACTTTTGGTGGTATTTGTCTGAGCTTTGTTAACTCTAAATAAAAAGTGCTCAAATGCAGTATATCTCTAGTTTCTGTCTCTCTGCCTCCATGCATTCCAGTGTTTCCCAAAGATAAGTAAAATAAATTATATGATAACCATTTAGAACCTAAACATATTATTTATATACCAACAGAGATAGTACCTGGTGCCAAGAAAATCACCCTTGTTGGATGGATTTCCATTTGTAGAGACTGAGCAGAATATTAGCATAAAGCAGGACAACACGAGAGTAAAACTAATTTTATGCTCTGAAGTGGGGGTGAAGAGCTCTCAAATCCAATATTGGCTTTACTAATGATCATTGGCATTGCCCCTGCAAATTATAAATTATTCAAGCAAGGAGTATGCCTGTACTATGGACACTTACTCCTTAAAGGGCACTTTGAAGATAATGTGAAACAGTGAAATTTTGAGAAAACATTTTGTATGTCAGCCATGATTTGAATGATTTGCATGATTGTCTATTAGCTGGGGTTGTAGAAATGTTAGTTATGTAAGGCTATGTATATGTGTATTACTTTGGCCAAGAATATAAATGACCTTCCTTCAGGTATTATTCTTTCAACAAATAATGAGCTAGTTATTTCCATTTATCATTCCTGTAGATGAGGCTTCTCATTCTTCTTTGGTATCAGATGGTATTACATTCACAATACTTTTTATATGTAATCATGTCCTACTATAGTGAATTTCAAGAGTATTTCAGCATGTCCCACAGAGGGTAGTTGTTGTAATAATATAGTAGCTACCATCTAAGTTGAAAGCAATCTACTTTTCACATTCCAACTATTATCTTGGCTAATTTTAGTAAAATTATAAATATTCCCATTTTGCAGTAGATAGAATTTTGATTTAAAGAAATGTAATGACTATCTAATCTTTGCACATGTGTAATAGTTACTGCCGCCCACTGACACCACAACTACATTCTGAATGTTGAAACAAAAGCTACTTATTTTTGCCAGAAATAAAAGTTATTATTTTGCTTTTTATAATAGTTTCAATTTACTTTGTGTGATTTTTAGGGAAAATAAATATCAGGAAGACAACACATAATTATTTATAATATTTTAAGGACAAGACGTGATGGCTCATGCCTGTAGTTCCAGGGAATTCAGAGACTGAAGTGGGAGGATCATTTGAGACCAGGAGTTCAAGACTAGCCTGAGCAACATAGTAATAATCCTTCTCCAAAAAAAATAATCTATAAAAATTTAACCAGGGATAGTGGTACATGCCTGGAGTCCTAGCTACTTGGAAGGCTGAAATGGGAGGATTGCTTATGCTCAAAAATTAAAGCTGCTGTGAGTTAGGATGGTACCACTGCACTCTAGACTGAGTGACAGAGTCAGACTCTGTTTCAAAAAAATAAAGTAAAATAAAATAGTTTTAAAATATGACACAATTATACTAAACTCCCCTTGTGGATATTCAATATATCCATTACACATTTCAGTTGTATAGATTTTAAAATGTGCCATAATTCCTTTTCATGTTTATCTTCTCTTCATGCCATACCCTAATGAAAATTTAGCCTAAATTTATAAGACAGTTATGCTTTTGAAAATTATGACAATTTTTTTATATGTTGCTGCCAAAGCAAACATACTAGTGAGGATGTGGACAAATGAGAATTCATGTACACTGTTGGTGGATATGTAAGTTAGTATAGTCAGTATGGCAGTATGGCGTTTCCTTAAAAAATTAAAAATTGAACAACTACATGATCCAGAAATTCCACTTCTGGGAACAAATTTGAAAGAAATGAAATCAGTATGTCATAGATGTCTGTACTCTCATGTTCATTCAGCATTATTGACAATCATCAAGATACGTATTCAAACTAACTGCCCAACAATAGATGACAAATAAAGAAAATGTGGTGTATATATATAAATAACAAAATACTATTCAACTTTTAAAAAGAAGGAGATTCCATCATTGGTGACAATATAGATGAACTTATAGGGTTTTATGCTAAGTGAAATAAGCCAGGCATACAAAAACAAATACTTCATGACTTCACTTACAGGTAGAATCTAAAAAAGTCTAATTCATTTAAGCAGAGAGTAGAAAGATAACAATATATCATTTACTTGTTACTGTTAAGAGAGCTTTTAAATGTTCTTACCACAAAAACTGCTAAGGATGTAAACTGATGAATAGGCCATTCAAAAATGTATTTATTTATCAGAACATCCCATTGTACACCATAAACACATATAATTTGTATTTGTCAATTTAAAATACATAAATTGTATGTGTATATGATAAAATACATGAATTATGTGTATATATATAAAATACATAAGTTAAGTGTTTATATGATAAAATGTTGAAAAATAGTAAGAGAACATACAACATACCAACAAAGATAAAATGACAAGTCACAGAATGGGAGGAAAAAAATGCATACCTAGAAAATATATGTAACAACAAGAAAACAACAAAGGCAGATAATGCAATAGAAAATTGAGGAATTTGAGCCTGTACTTCATAAAAGAGAATACCCAAATAGATAATACACATATATAATGGGGCTGAACTTGATTCATTATGGTAGCAATGCAAATTAAAACTACAATAGGATATCTCTATGGGCTCACCTCAAGTCTCAAACAATGAATAGATATTCTATTCTATGACTAGACTGTGTTTACAGTGGAAGTAGAGAATAGATTGGTACAATCTCTCTGGGTAGCTTTTTTGACAGCATTTGACAATAATGAACCTACATATTTCTCATTACTTAGAAATTATATACCTGGTATAAGCCATACAAAAATGCATAGTTAAGCTTATGAAAAGATATGCCTAAGAATGTTTATAGAATTACTTCAAAATATCTCAAACTGGAAACAACCCAGAGGTATCCAGAATAAACTGATGAATAAATGATTGTATACTCATAGAGAAGAATACTGTATATATTGTATGATTTCATTAATATAAAGTGCAAAGAGAGGTTATTCTCGTGTATTAGAAGTTCTAACAGTGGTTATCCTTGGTGGTGGTGGTAGTGGTAGAATAAAGTGTGATTAGATACAGACCAAGTATCATCTTCAGAAATGCTTTGTTTTTTTATCTTGTGCTGTGTACAGTGATGTTTTTTATTTTCTAAAATTTCATTCAAGGGTGCCCTTGTTAATTATATTCTTTTTAAAAAAATTAAACTAAATTTAGAAATAGTCAAACATACTAGAAAATCAAATCACATCCACAATTCTCCACTGTAGTCTAACAAACTTGTAAACTATAACATTCATACTCTAAGTCAAAAGATTAGAAATTTGATAAGCTTTTTCTAACATGATTTTTATTTACATACAATCTCATATCGTTTACCCTGTTTTGGTTACATTTAAAAAGTTTCAAAACAACCTGAGTGACATAAGTAATATTTAATAGTTGTGAATCATAGAAAATACCTTCAATTATATGAACCATAATAAAATCCCTGGAAATGAATTGGCACAGAAGATAAAAGAATGTAGGAACTAAGTACACTTCATAAATAGCACATAATCTGAATTATTGAAGGTGAAGGGGTTTTTACTGTCATTTATTTATTTTTATCTTTCAAGACTTACCAATATGAGCAAAAGGGGATATTTCATTACAAATGTACAGTGTTACATAGAATACATGTTTTCATTTCTTATTCTTAAAATGAATACCCAAGATCACATAAAATAATTCACTTTGAAGTGAGGGGGGTCTATATAATTCATATATTACATTTACCATGGACTTCCTCTAGTCTGGTTGTGGAGGAAAATCTCTTCTCTTGGATGAGAAATTACTTTGGAAATAAATAAACAACAGCATAGCACCAGCTGTGTGTTTGATTTCCTCCACTCACCTTAATAGAAATTAGATGCTTATATTATTTGTAGCTAGTTGAGACATAGTACTGACCATATTTCCATTTGTCATGTTTATTTTATGATGAATAGGCTAATTTACTAATAAAGAAAAAATATCATATTAGCTGAGACTTTAACACATAAGATTAAGTACTTCTCTTTAAAATATTTTTATCTAACTCTCAACAAACATGAAAAACCACACAAGTAGTTTTTTATTTTGCAGAATTTCATTATTTTATTTATGAATTTGTTAAAGAAATGTTTATGGAGCATTTACACCATTCCAGTCTAGATTCTTGGAATACAGTGCTGAGCTCTGGGAATACAAAGATGAATACAACCTTTCCTAAAGAAGTTTAGTAGAAAAGATAGATTTTTAAGATTGTGCCAGCTATTAAAGAGAATTAATCAATTCCCTTCTGCATGTGATCTAGACAAACTTGAATGGAGAAAATGACACTCTAGTTGATTTGAATGTGTTTCCACACAGTTTCTCTTAATGGTAATATCTTATGTAAACATAGTACAACATCACAATCATGAAATTGACAGATATAATCTTTTTGCCTTAATCAGAATTTGTGATGCACTTGTGTGTGTGTGTGTGTGTGTGTGTGTGTGTGTGTGTGTGTGTGTGTGTTTAGGTCTAGGCAATTTCTTTACTTGTGTAGATTCGTGTGATTACCATCACAGTCAAGATACAAAAGAGCTCCTCATAATATCCTTTAACAGCCATAGCTACTTCCTTGCCCCTTTGCTAATATACAGAAATCACTAAATTCTTTATCTTTACAACTTTGTCATTTCAAAAAGATTACAGGGGTGTCCAATCTTTCGGCTTCCCTGGGCCACACTGGAAGCATTGTCTTGGGCCACACATAAAATACACTAATGATAGCTGATGAGCTAATAAAATAAAATAGGCAGGGCATGGTGGCTCACGCCTGTAATCCCAGCACTTTGGGAGGTTGAGGCAGGCGGATCAGGAGGTCAAGAGATTGAGGCCATCCTGGCCAACATGGTGAAACTCCGTATCTACTAAAAATGAAAATCAGCTGGGTGGTGTATGCCTGTAATCTCAGCTACCTGGGAGGCTGAGTCAGGAGAATTGTTTGAACCTGGGAGGCAGAGGTTGCAGTGAGCCAAGATTGCACCACTGCACTCCAGCCTGGCAACAGAGCAACACTCCGTCTCAAAAATAAAACAAAATAAAATACAATAATAAAATAAAATAAAATAAAAATTCACATAATGTTTTGAGAAAGTAGTTGATGATTTTGTGTTTGGCCACATTCTAAAGCTATAAAGCTGTCCCAGGCCACATACAGTCCATGGGCCATGGGTTGGAAAGTTTGGGTTAAAGAACTGGAATCATACCCTATGTAATCATCTGAGATACACTTTTTTTTTTTCACTCAGCATAATTTCCTTGAGATCCATCCAAGAGGTCTTGCATATTTCAATGTACCAATGAATATTCAGTACATTCTTACATTTATCAGTGTATCAGTTGCTCATTCCATTTCACTGTAGAGTGGTATTTAATTGTATGAATAAATGTATATTCAGCTAAACACAGTTTTACCAGTAATCCATTGAAAGATATATAGGTTGTTTTAAATTTTAACTGTTGTGACTATCAATAGTCACATATGGTTTATGTGTGGCTATGAATTTTCATTTATCTGAAATAAATGCCCAAGATGTAGTTGCTAGATCATGTGATAAGCGTATGTTTAGCTTCATTAGAAATTGACATTTATGTGCAGTAAGAACACTTACCCATTATCTTTACATTTTCCAATAACACAATATGTCAAAATTAGCTATAGCCACCAGGCCGTATGATGAATCCCTTGAACTTATTTGATATAGTGAGGCTTTCTGTCCCCACCCAAATCTCATCTTGAATTGTAATCTCCATAATCCCTATGTGTCAAGTGAGACACCAGGTGGAGGTAATTGAATCATGGGAGTGGTTTCCTCCATGATGTTCTCATGATAGTGAGTTCTCATGAGATCTAATGGTTTTTTAAGGGCTCTGCCCTCACTTCACTTGGCACTGCTTCCTGCCACCTTGTGAAGAAGATGCCCTGCTTCCCCTTCCTCTTCTGCCATGATTGTAAGTTTGCTGAGGCCTCCCGAGTCATGCTGAACTGTGAGTCTATGAAACCTCTTTCCTTTATAAATTACCCAGTCTCAGGCCATTCTTTATAGCAGCATGAAAATATATTAATATATTATTCCTTATAGCTAATAGTAATTAATTATATATTCTTTTTTAGTGGATATAGAATTCTGGCTTCACATTTCTTTTCCATCAGCACTTTAAAAATTATTTTCTGGTTTACATGGTTTCTTATGAGAAATGTACAGTCATTGAGTCATTTTTCTTTCATATATCATGTATCTTTTTTTTCCTAAATGTTACAAGATATTTATTTCCACACTTTTGGTTTTTAGCAGTTTTACTGTGATACAGTAGGCACAGGATTCTTTGGATTTCTTGTTTGGTTTTTACTGAGGCACTGGTTAAATTATTTTACGTCTTCTGCCTAATTAGAAATATTTCAGCCTCATGTCTTCAAATTTTTCCTGTGCCATAATATTTCTCCTTCTTTTCTGAGATTCTCATGGAATGAATGTTAAACCTTATGATATTGTCCTCACAGATTCCTAAAGTTATGCTAAATTTCCATGCAGTGTTTTCCCTAGTTCTATAGATTAAAATATCTCTATTGATGTACTTTCAAGTTCATACACTCTTCCCTCTCTTATCTCCCTTCTGTTATTTAGCCCTGTATTTCTAATACATTAAAAATAAATACAATACAAAAAATACAATTTCTTTTCAATTCTAAATTTTTCAATTGGTTCTTCATTTTAAAAAATCTTCTCTTATTTGTCTGCCAAGGTTTTCTATCTTGCCATGGTTTCAATAGGTTTTGCTATGTCTTCTTGGAGCATAGTTATAGTTCCTTTTATACTATAGTTCCATAGTTATAGTATCCTTTTAAAGTTTTGGTCCAGTGGCTGGGCATGGTGGCTCACACCTGTAATCTCAGCATTTTGGGAGGCTGAGGCGGGTGGATCCTTGGAGGTCGGGAGTTTGTAACCAGCTTCTCCAACATGGTGAGACCCCATCTATACTAAAAGTACAAAAATTATCCAGGTGTAGTGGCAGGTGCCTGTAATCCCACCTACTTGGGAGGCTGAGGTAGGAGAATTGCTTGGACCCAAGAGGCAGAGGTTGCATTGAGCCAAGATCACACCACTGCACTCCAGCCTGGGTGACAGAGCAAGACTCTCTCTCAAAAAAAAAAAGTTATCTGTGGTCCAGTAATTTCAACATTTTATTCTTCTCAAGTTTGACATCTGTTGATTTTCCTTTTCCTTGAGAATGTGTCAGACTTCACCAATTCTTTGTAAGTTGTATTAGCCAGAATACAAGATGACCCACCATGCACCCCAGGAACAGACTAAACTCATTGTTTAGTTCCTTCCCATACTAGGAACAATATGTTTAACCAACAGATTGCAGCATATTTGATGTATGTCATTTCTAAAGTGAAGTTATAACAAGATCCTGTGGTTTCTATGTTGGACATTGTCTTTCTTCTTTCCCCTTGGATCATGCACTCTGTGGAATGTACTTGACATGTTATGAGCAACTCTATAATAAGGAGCTGGAGCTTTCTGCAAATAACCTTGTGAGTGAGCATGGTCTTCCACATTAATCTTTCAGATAATGGCAATCTAGCTGACATGATTTGGCTGTGTCCCCACCCAAATCTCATCTTGAATTGTAACTCCCATAATTCCCATTTGTAATGGGAGGAACCTAGTTGGAGGTGATTGAATTGCAGGGGGTGGGGGTCTTTCCTACCCTGTTCTCATGAGAGTGCATGAGTATCATGAGATCTGATGGCTTTAAAAAGGGGAGTTTCCCTTCACAAGCTCTCATCTCTTGCCTGCCATCATCTGAGACTTGACTTTCACCTTCCGCCATGACTGTGAGGCCTCCCCTGCCATGTAGAACTGTAAGTCCAATAAGCTCTTTCTTTTGTAAATTGCCTAGTCTTGAGTATGTCTTGATCAGCAGTATGAAAACAGACTTACACACCAGCTGACAGATTCATGGTAAACTTGTGAGATGTTTCCAATTCTGTGCAACCTATAGGTAGTTCCCTTTCCACTCCTTAGATTAGAAAGGGAAAGCTTCATCTGGAGGTACTTAATTATGTCTGTACCCAGTACACAGCTCTAGGATTTATGCTGTCGTGAGTCAAAGCTAGGACGTATGGAAGAGATGGAGAAACTCACCATCAGCTAATTTGTACTTCAAATATTTGTTTCTTATCCAACATACCTACTGTCTCCTACTTCTTAGAGTAATGAAATATGGACTCCATACATTTTCTTCATAAACTTTAGCTGAAATTTGTGACACTAGTAGGGTGAAGTGTGCTTTTTCCATCTTACTGGAAATAGAGATAAAATTTTGTTTGGTTTATTGGTTTGGTTTGTTTGATTGCTGCTTTGTTTTTTATAATAAAGTGATGGCTTTAATAATGAGATCACTAAAGTAAAATGTAAGCAATTTTACTGACTTAATTTTATATTTATTTGTAGAAAATTATAAATATTATAAACAGTTGTTCCAAAACAATAATAAATTTGAATCCTTAATGAAACTAGTTACATTCCTATTTACCCTAGGCAATAAAGTGTTACTCTTTTTCTTCTCTAGATTATGAGAGAAAGTTTAATGTGTATTTAACCCTCAGATACGTAAGAGGTGTTTCTTAGCAAACTTCAATAAATTGTAACACTCTTATAAGCTAACTACACAGGCTGAAAGCAAGTACTTCAAAACGGAAGGTAACAAATCATTTTACTGGACTCATAGACACTGTTAATTTAGAATGTTCCCTAAATCCTGACAAAACAATCCTTAGTAATAATATTGATTTAATAAGTTCTATATAGAAATCTTTTTACCTACATAGCTCAGAAGTACTGCAGTGGCTGACATCTCCTCAGTTAGTTTAGATTTTGCCTGACAGAAGTCTAAATAAAGAATTTGGCACTTAAAAAAATTCAAAAGGTATCTATTTTCTCAAGAGTGTTCTGTTACTGTTTTTAATAGGTGTTTGCATGTGTGTATGTGTGTGTGTGTGTGTGTGGTGTCTGTGTGTGTGTTTCATTTGCTTGGCTCTATAGAAAATTTAATAGGAAAGTTAGAGGTAGGGTATTTATTTTTAATATTTTATATTTCCATTCACCCCTCCATTCTCTGGGAATATGGGATTTTGGGGAGGTGATGTTGTCTACATCATCTGCTACATATCACTCAGGGTTTGTGGGGTTTTCCCCCATTCTTCCTTCCTTCACCCATATTTTCTCATTTGGAACTTTTATAGTCTTACCTTCAAAAAAATGTGTGAATAGTTTCCACTATTAAATTAAATTTTTAAACAAAATAAATTTAAGAGAGTTTATTTGAGCATTAAAGAATTCATGATCTACTATAAGGACACATGCACACGAATGTTCATTGCAGCACAGTTTACAATAGCCAAGACCTGGAACCAACCCAAATGCCCATCGATGATAGACTGGACAGGGAAAATGTGGCACATATACACCATGGAATACTATGCAGCCATAAGAAACGATGAGTTTGTGTCCTTTGTAGGGACATGGATGAACCTGGAAACCATCATTCTCAGCAAACTGACACAAGAACAGAAAAGCAAACACCGCATGTTCTCACTCATAGGTGGGTGTTGAACAATGAGAACACA
>PVKP010038480.1:0-20855 GCA_004027715.1 Plecturocebus donacophilus
CATCATGAAGTTAAAAAAAAAAGAAAGAAAAAAAAGAAAAACAACCAAAAAAAGCAAACTGAGAAGGCAATAGAAATAGTCTGCTAGCAAGATAGAAGTCATAATCTTTTGTGAAATAATCACAAAATTGATATCCCTTTATTTTTGCTGTATTCTCTTTATCAGAAGCAAGTCACCCTCAAGGTAAGGAGATAACAAAAGGGCATCAATAACATCTCCTGGCATCTACCAGGAGACAATTTTAAGCAGGGCAACTTAGCCAGCCTACTCAACAGAGATCCTTGACCCCAAAGACAATGGGCACACTGGAGGGGTGTCTTAAAAATCTGCCTACCATATCTGGATTCCAGTCCTCACCCTGGCACCTGTGACCCTGAGCAAGTTACATTATCTCAATTTCCTAGGTAGTAATAATTGTGTCTACTTTGTAAGATGATTTTGAGGTGTGAAAGGAAACTAAATATTGAGACTCCTGAAATTACTAAGCCAAAGGGAAAAGTCAAGCTGAGAACTAGGTCACACAAACCTATCTCCAATTTGTTTCCTAAATAAAATTGCTACAAAGAGCAACAGGGAGGCCAGGGCAGACACATCTCTTCAGGTCAACAGTTCAAGACCAGCCTGGCCAACATGGTGAAACCTCATCTCTACTAAAAATACAAAAATTAGCTGGGCATGGTGGCTTATGCCTGTAGTCCCAGCTACTTTGGAGGCTGAGGCAGGAGAATTGCTTGAACTCGAGAGACAGAAGTTGCAGTGAGCTGAGATCATGCCATTGTATTCCAGCCTGGGTGACAGAGTGAAACTCCATCTCAAAAAAAAAAAAAAGAGAGAGAGAGCTACATAACTTTCCCCTTGTGGATCCCAAGATCTTTACCCCAAAACAGTTCAGCTGAATTTCATCCTGGCAATGTAAATTGATAGCAATTGGTAGCTTATCTTCATAGGTGCAGGACATAGGACAGAACTCAAAGTCATCCCTTTGTTCACCTGAGACTAATGCATATCTGATTGTTTCTTCTGTCCCATTGTCTATAGAATCTTACATATAAATTCCTATTTGTTGAGCCAGATGAAGGCATGAATGGCTGTTTCGTCTACCCACCTCTCGTGAAAATTGTGCATTTTATAAAAGGCTAATCAAAGACTCAAAAGGATGCAACGGTTTTGTCTTTTTATCTACTGATGCATTTTTTGACACATTTCTGAAATATTTCTCTTTACCCAATATCTGCCCTTTCCCTTTTAAATATTTGTGAGAAGTAAAAGTTCCTCTTCAAAATTTCCTTTCTTGTTAAAGAATAAATCATAAGTGTGCTAATAACTCTTTGTTAAGCCCTATCCTATGTAGCTGCTAAATATCCCATGCTTACTGGCACATAGTACATTCTATGTCCTTGTACTTTAACCAAGATATCTGTGCTGGATGTGCCCATAGACATGTCCCAGCTCACAGCCTATGCCCCTTACCTGTTTAAAAAAGTTTTAAGTTGTTAGCCGATCAGGTTTTAATTTAGGCTGTGAGGTCTGACTCCAGTCAACGGAGATCAGACACAGCAGTAAAGACAACCCCAAATGTGTAGAGAATAAATATGTCTGTTTTTCCTTTGTTCATTGTACTCTCGTAGCAAGATGGCTAGCGAAGTTACATTCCTACAGGAAATAAAAATTGCTTGATGAGAGATCCTTTGTCTCAGTGTTAATTTTTCTTTGCGGCACCAAGCATCTGTTTCCAACTTATTGAAACCCTCAAAACCATCTTTGAAGAAAGGCATAAACCTGTCTCCTGCCAGGCATAGTGGCTCTAGCCTGTAATCCCAACACATTGGGAGGCTGAGGTGGGTGTATCACCTGAGGTCAGTTCAAGACCAGCCTGGCCAACATGGTAAAATCTCATCTATACTAACAAAAATTAGCTGGGCGTGGTGGTGTGTACCTGTAATCCCAGCTACTCAGGAGGCTGAGGTAGGAGAATGGCTTGAACCATGGAGGCAAAGGTTTCAGTGAGCCAAGATCATGCCACTGCACTCCAGCCTGGGCGACAGAGCAAGACTGCGTCTAAAAAAAAACCCTGTCTCCCAGGCACTCATCCTTAACTTTGGCAAATAAACCTCCTGAAATGCTTGAGACTTGCCCAAATCACTGCTACCTCTGCCTCCCAGTTCAACGATTTTCCTGCCTCAGCCTCCTGAGTAGGTAGGATTACAGGTGCCTGCCACCATGCCCAACTAGTTTTTGTATTTTTAGTAGAGATGTGGTTTCACCCTGTTGGCCAGGCTGGTCTCAAAACTCCTGACCTCAATTGATCTGCTGGTGTCGGCCTCCCAAAGAGCTAGTGCTGGGATTATAGGAATGAGCCACTGCACCAGGCGTCAGTCATTTTCTTTGATACACAGGTTTGAATAAAGAAATAGGTTTAAATTACCTGGTATATACTAAAAGCCCAATACACACTTACTGTTACTTAGGTTGTGGAGACTAGAGGGGAATGTGGCTGGGAGCTAATGATTGGCTAAGCAGAGCAGGAGTCACTGTCTGAAGGCTCTGATACAGGCACTGAGGCATCCCAGTCTCCCAGGTAAAGCAGAAGGTTCAGAGGAAGAAAGCCGTAAGACAATAAGATCCTCTGCTCTTTGGGCACTTGATTAGGACCATTTACATTCATCAGTAAGTTAAATATTTCTTCAGGAGCAACTCAAACAGTGGTAGAAAGCCAGAGCCTGCATGCCCTACTGTCCTTATTAGTTATTCTGAGCCAGTAGTGAAAGTTCTGCATTTGAAAGAGTTCACATTTAAATTTAGCTGAGAGATAGCTAAGAGCCAAGACTCCGAGGCCCTAGAAAGTGAGAAGACAAACATCAAGGAAAGCAGGTAATGAAGGGGACCCCAAAATCTGAAGACGAGAAGACCAAAATACCCAGTTGGCCCTGTTGCTGTTTTCTTAGGAGCTCTCAGTCAGGAAGAGGAGACTGAGGTAAGCACCTGATCTCACAAACGGCCTCTACCAACTTTATAATTATCTTTAAGCCATGGCTCCACGGCCATTACAAATTATCCTTCCTCCAAGTTCCTTATCCTTTGAGTTGTGAAAGGAAAATGTCTTGGCCCCCACAAAAATCACTAAGCTAAAGGGAAATGTCAAGCTGGGAACTGCTGGGAACTGCTTAGGGAAAACCTGCTTCCCATTCTATTCAAAGTTACCCCTCTGCTCACTGTGATAAATGCATATCTGATTGCCTCCTTTGGAGACGCTGATCAAAAACTCAAAAGAGTACAACAATTTGTCTTTTATCTACCTATGACCTAGAAGCCCCCTCCCAACTCATTTGTCCCATATTTGCTTTCAGTTGTCCTGCCTTTCTGGAACAAACGAATCTTCATCTTACACGAAGGCTGAGGCAGAAGAATTGCTTGAACCCGGGAGGCGGAGGTTGTGGTGAGCCAAGATCATGCCATTGCACTCCAGCCTGGGCAACAAGAGCAAACCTCTGTTTCAAAAAAAAAAAAAAAAAACCAGGCCGGGCTCAGTGGCTCACACCTGTAATCCAAGCACTTTGGAGGCCAAGGTAGGCGGATCACCTGAGGTCAGGAGTTCAAGACCAGCCTGACCTGTTGTTATATTTTGGGCGAGATAAGAAGACCAGCACCAAGACAAAAGTATGACAAATTGCAGGGTCTTTATTGCTGGCAACCACGGAGGACTTACATCTTTTTAACCCATGGCCCCGAGTTGAGGGAGAGCTGGGCTTTTATACTAAAAAATACTTTTTCCGGGGGCTGGGGATTTTGCAAGCAAGCAGTTTGTACAGAAGCCAAGGTCAGCGGTTAGAGACAGGGGAATTCTCAGGGTTAGTGCGACCCTGAGCGGCTTGTTTTTGAATTCCATTTAAATGATGGCTGATGTCTGCACCTGGTGTTAGCCTGAGTAACTGTTTGCCCTTATTATGTAGCCTGTTAGCCTGAGAAGCCATTTTTCTTGCCACATTACATTTAGCCTGGCTGAAGCCATTTTCCTTGCCACATCACAACCAACATGGTGAAACCCTGTCTTCAAAAAAAAAAAACAAAAAAAAAATTGTTCTTTTGTTTACTTTTTTTCCACACTCTACCTCCTTCACCCTTTGCCATCTGCATTACCGAAAAATCCAGAGAAGGCCTCTAATGACTTGACTCCCTTTAGAGAATTTAGAACAAAGGTGCCACTCACCCCCTTTTGTTCTCTTGTGTTTGTGTTCTCTTGTCTTTGTGGGGTTTCAAGAGTCATGGGCAGATTCTTCTTAGATCTAAAGCTGTGTTTTCCTGTATTACATGACCTGACCTCTTTTGCTTTGGGGTGCCAGAGATGACCTTGCACTGTGAGAGGATTTGACTTTGGTGTGTATAAGGTTGGACAAGAGCTACAAAGTTACAGGTGGCTGAGCACAGTTTATAGGAAGTGGTTTTGGCTGTTTTTTTTTTTTCCTTTTCTCTCCTAGGAAACTGTTATTTAAGAATCCTGATCTAGGCTGGGTGCAGTGGCTCACACCTGTAATTCCAGCACTTTGGGAGGTCAAGGCAGGCAGATTGCCTGAGATCAGGAGTTCGAGATCAATCTGGCCAACATGATGAAACCCTGTCTCTACTAAAAATACAAAAAAATTAGCTGGGTGTGGTGGCGTGCAGCTCCTACGGAGGCTGAGGCAAGGCAATCGGCTGAACCAGGGAGGTGGAGGTGGCAGTGAGCTGAGATCGCACCACTGCACTCCAGCCTGGGCCACAGAGCAAGACTCCATCTCAAAGAAAAAAAATATAATCCTAATTCTAGTTCGGAGATGCATTCTAAAACGTCCTCTCTATTGCTTTTTTTCCCAACATTAATCTCAGTTCTGTTTGTGTGCATTTGTATGAGGAACTGAACTGTTGTTTTCATAGGTATATGAAAGACAGTTTTCTCAGCTCTAAAAAGAAAGGGCATTTGCTCCTCCCAGCTGAAAGGGTTCCCCTAGGTGATGGGGAACCTTGTGGGAATGTCTGGGGGGTTGACCCCCCCATGATGTGCAGCAGTCCTGCAGGAAAATCCCCAACAAAAATTAATTTATGCCAGATGTGGTCACACACATATGTAATCCTAGCATTTTGGGAGGCCAAGACAGACAGATCACTTGAAGTCAGGAGTTCAAGACAAGTCTGGCAAACATAGTAAAACCCCATCTCTACTAGTAATACAAAAATTAGCCATGTGTAGTGGTGCATGCCTATAATCCCAGCTACTTGGGAGACTGAGACATGAGAATTCCCTGAACCCAAAAAGCAGAGGTTGCAGTGAACCAAGATTATGCCATTGCACTCCAGCCTGGGCAACAGAGTAAGATCTTGTCTCAAAAAAATTTTTTTTTAATTTAAAAACTGGCTGATCACCCAACATTTTGAGCCCTCTCAGAAGTCATAAACTTCTGGAGAGAGAAACTGAGACATGTAAGAGGGTGGAAACAATCCAGTAGTGACTCATTGTGGAGACCTGCTCACAAGCAGCACACATTGATCCACCAAACAAAAACTCTAGGCCACAGCGCAGTTTCTCCTTTTAAGAAAAAAAAGTAGGAAACAAATAATCTAAGAATGAAGAGAAAACAAGGAGAATGACCCTCTTTTGATAACTCTGTAGGTTTTATGGCACCTGTACTTGCCTAAATTTATATAAAATGTAAGTAATATGGTCTTTGTGCACACTTACATTAAGGAAAAAGAGCCCTAAGGTCAACTTACAAACTATAGAGTTCCTAAGACCTCTTTTTCTCTATTTTTCTTTTCTGTCTGCTCTGAATCTGCTGTTATTTTCTATTAAGATAATAACCACTGTGTAGATCCAACAAGTTCTTTTTGCAAGCTGGTAAATTCGTATTTATCTCATGGCTAAAAGTTCTGAAGTAAAAGCTATAGGAGCTTTATGTGTGTACACGTGTGTGCACACAAGTGTGTGTATTTAAAAGGTTTTATAATTTCTATGATTTTATGTTTAACTGGCAATTAAATCCATTTAAATTTCCCTTTAGAACACCAGACTGTTTCTCTCCACATATTATAATGTAAATGTTGCTATTTGGCTTTCACCTGAGTTGTTTTATTTACTATGCAAATTTAAGGCTACTTAGCTGACAACTGCCTAGGGTTGTGAAACAGGTTATCAAGAATCTGAAAGTAGCCAGAGAAAGGGGAGGGAAAAAAAGAATCTGAAAGCCTAAGGGGGAGAAAAAGGTTTTTATGAATCTATAAGATGTACCTCCAGTCCCGGCACAGTGGCTCACGCCTGTAATCCCAACACTTTGGGAGGCCAAGGTGGGCAGATCACTTGAGGTCAGGAGTTCGAGACCAGCCTGGCCAACATGGTGAAACCCCCATCTCTACTAAAAATACAAAAATAGCCAGGTGTAGTGGCGCATGCCTATAGTCCCAGCTACTCAAGAGGTTGAGGCAGGAGAATCACTTGAACCCAGGAGGTAGAGGTTGCAGTGAGCTGAGATCATGCCATTGCACATGGCACTCCAGCCTGGGCGACAGGAGCAGAACTCTGTCTCAAAATAAATAAATAAATAAATAAATAAATAAAAAAGATGTACCTCTATTAGTATGCCTAATATGTCTGTGTTGTGTACACAATATTTCACTACTAAAAGTATATAAAAGAGCTCCACTTAAGAAAATAAAAGTGCTTCAATCAAGCACTTTATCAGGAAAAAAATTAAAGACTAGTCAAAGGCTTTTTGAAGTTTACATAACTTAAGTAAAATCTTTACTAATGTTGATGAAAAGAGTCAAACTCTGTAAAATATTTGAAGAGATTTATTCTGAGCCAAATATGAGTACCCATGCCCATGACACAATCCTCAGGAGGTCTTAGGAACATGTGCCCCAGGTGGTTGGGGTGCAGTTTAGTTTTATACATTTTTGGGAGGCATGAGGCATCAATCAAATACATTTAAGAAATAAATTGGTTTGGTCCAGAAAGTCGGAACAATTCAAAAAAGGGCTTCCAGGCTATAGGTAAATTTAAACATTTTCTGGTTGACAACTGGTTGAGTTTATCTAAAGACCTGGGATCATAGAAAGGAAATGTTTAAGAAAAAACACTGTGGAGACCAAGGTTCTTTTGAAGTCTTTATTTATTTATTTATTTAGAGACGGAAAAAGAAACAAACAAACAAAAAAATAAATAAATAAAACAAAATAAAATAAAAAGAGACAGAGTTTTACTCTTGTTGCCCAGGCTGGAGTGCAATGGTGCAATCTTGGCTCACTGCAACCTCTGCTTCCTAGGTTCAAGCAATTCTCCTGCCTCAGCCTCCTGAGTAGCTAGGATTACAGACATGCACCACCATGTCCAGCTATTTTTTTTTTCTTTTTTAGTAGAGACAGCATTTCACCATGTTAGTCAGGCTGGTCTTGAACTCCTGGCCTCCTGATCTGCCTGTCTTGGTCTCCCAAACTGCCAGGCTTACAGATGTGAGCCATCATGCCCGGCATATTCTTTTGAAGTCTTATAGTAGCTGGGCTTAGAGACAATAGACAACAAATGTTTCCTATTCAGATTTTTAAAAGGTGCCAGACTTTTGGTTAATCTCTTTAGGATTGGGAGGGCCTGGAAGAAAAAGATCTAGCTATGTTAATAGAGATTATTTACATATGCAAATCCCACCCCCCTAAAAAGGGCAGCTTTGCAGGGCCATTTCAATATATGGCAAAGAAACATGTTTTAAGGTAAAATATTTCATTTTGCTTCCTCATCTCATAATGTTATGTCAGAGTCATAACAGTTTGAAAGTAAATCACAATATATAGGGTTAAGTAAAATCCATCTGATAACTTACTATTTGTAGGGCATGACTCCCCAGATCCCTTACATAGGAATTTGGGCAAGATAAAAAATCATAATTTAGTCCTCACTAAATAAGCTAGGTTTAAAATTGTTGGTAATGTTAGAAATGTCTCAGGAATTGCCAGCATACATTTTTGTCTATCATCAAGCAATTTCAGACTTGTCCCTGCCAAATACTGTAAGGGGTCAAAATTTGGCCTAGGGGTTACAAAACTATAAACACAGCCCAAGAAAGAATAATCTTTACTTGTGTGGCCAAGCACCATGTGGCTCACACCTGTAAGGTCAAGGTGGGTGGATCACCTGAGGTCAAGAGTTGAGCCTGGCCAACATAGCGAAACCCCATCTCTACTCAAAATGCAAAAATTAGCCAGGCTTGGTGGCAGGTACCTATAATTCCAGCTACTTGGGAAGCTGAGGTAGGAGAATCTCTTGTACCCAGGAGGTGGATTTTACAGTTAGCAGAGATTGAGATTGAGCAGTGTTTATAGAGCTGGAGGCCTGACTGCAGCTGCAGTTTAGACAGCTACATTAGACCGGGGAGCTCCCATCCCAACTCAGAAGGTCAGGACTCCCACTGGTTCCATGGAGTGTGCAGCCGCGTTTCCCTGCTGCAGCCAGCATGACGGCAGCAGCCACTGCCATCATTCCCCGCTCTGAAGAGATATACCTAACTGCTGTTAATATAGGGACGATGACCACTCTAACAGCTTCATGCGGACAAGGGATGTTGTTTTGGGAAAATGACAGGTCTGTCTCTCTTAGAGGCTTATCTAAGAATCCCCAGTACAAAGGAGCCATTGTCTGGGGCTCCATTTTTATGACCATTTGGAGTTTGACAGCCCATCCCTTGTTTCTTCTGAACTACAGTCCGAGATCACTGGTTGGTTCAATCTACAATTGTTAAAAGCTACAAATCTCTCAAAAGAGAAACTTCCTTGATTATGAAAAACAGAACATAAGAATCAACAGTGTTCCAAGCAAAAAGTAAAAAAATATTTGTCTTCCATTACCACAGTTCACCCAGTCAACTCCCATTTACAACCTCCAAAGTTACCAGAAACCCGAACTCGAGGGTTATAATTAATCCTTTAAAGATGATCAGAACAAAACAATTGTCTATGAATGTCAAAATGTCCTAGGGGAAATCACAGTCAAAAACACAACTGACAAAAAAAATGTGGTCACCTCTGTGATTTATAATAACCCAACACAATAACCCTAATTATGACTGATAACCAAACTGAGACATCAGAACTCTAGAAATCCCATTCAGTATTGAAACATGCTTTAACATTTTTCACTAAAATATAACCTAAAGATCAACCACCTCCTTATTTCAACAGTCCTATGTAAATAAACATTTTAAATAATCCTGTTTACCTCTCCTCTGGATGCTCCAGGCGCCCTCTGCACCATCCAAAAGTCAGCACTTAGGAAAGACAATTTTGAAGCTGTAAAGGCCTAATACACTTAATAGCTGGGTGCAGTGGCTCATGCCTATAATCCCAGCACTTTGAGAGGCCAAGGTGGGCAGATCAGTGTAGGGTTTGTTTCCGAGGATAAAACGAAGAAACTGAGGCCAGCACCAAGATAATCCAATGCAAGGGAATTTATTCAGGCTCCCGGGAGAGGTTCGGCAGTGCGGACAGGAGGGGCTGGAGAACTCGCACGGACTCCTCTCAGACAGGGGGTTTTATAGGGAGTGAAACAGCTCAATTGGTTGAGGGAGAGCAAGACTGCTACTGGGTAAGTTACAAGCCTTGACCTAGGACTTGGCTTGTTGTTGGTTGGAATTACTTGCCTGATATTGGTCGTTAAAGCTTGACTGCTATTTGTTGTTAAAACTCGGCTGCTATTGGTTGTTAAGGCTTAGCTGCTATTGGTTGTTAAGACTTAGCTGCTATTGGTTGTTAGGAAGCTGTGGTTGCAGCACTCTGTTTGCATACTGGGCTCTTTAAGAGGAAACCAGGCTGTGCAAGCAAGGGAGAAGGGAACATGTCTGGGCATGTCTGAGCTTGCTCGGGGCTTGTGAAAGGGAAAAAGGGGAGGGGGGTGCGTCCGGGCTCCCAGCAAGGCAACCGGCCTTACAATCAGGAGGTCAGGAGTTCGAGACTAGCCTGACCAAGATGGTGAAACCCCATCTCTACTAAAAATACAAAAATTAGCTGGCACGGTGGCAGGCACCTGTAGTCCCAGCTACTCAGGAGGCTGAGGCAGGAGAATTGCTTGAACCCAGGAGGCGGAGGTTGCAGTGAACTGAGATCATGCCACTGCACTCCAGCCTGAGTGACAGAGTGAGACTACGTCTCAAAAACAAACAAGCAAAAACAATGAAGAGAAGTTCAGGTTGCCATCAATCATCCATTTAAATGACTCAGTTATTTTTTTAAAGCAGAAGCCTTTACTCATCAAGTGGGAAGACATAGTTTAAATAACAATCTGTCTCTTGTCCTTCTCCTATTTTTTCAATAGTTCAGTCACGAGGCAAACAAAAATCTTTTCCAAGAGAGAGAAAACCAAATATCACCCTTGCATTAGTCTACTTTTAATGTCAACCTCAATCATTTACATGAAACCTTATAAATGATTCTATTCCATCTTAACAAGTTTGACCATGACATGAGATTCTTATAAAATCTTTTAATAACCCTTTACAAATTGTTAAAGAGCATGTCAGTGCTTCAAGATAACTATGTTGTGCTTTTATTCCAATGTTCAATTTATGGAAAAACCAAATAATACCCCTTTGAATGTAGTCAATATGTTCACATACAGGATTCCTTTTACAGGATTAATTTTTATAAACCTTCCATAACTTGTTTGAACCTTTAGCTTTATCTTATCTAACTTAATCCTTTAACCCTTTAAACTGGCAAAAATTTACATTTCCATGCCTTCTTATAATCTTTTACTAAAGACATGTTTTACTTTCATTACACCTTGCATGCAAAGCTGTTTCAGTAGACTCCATTACATGTGATAATGGTAGACAAATATAAAATCTAGACAAAAATGTTTGCTGACAATTTTGAAGGACTTCTTTTTTTTTTTTCCTTAGACTAGTCAAGTGCAGCAGTGAGAAGGGGGGGGAAGAGTAGAACAAGGAGTTTGATCTGTAACTGACTGAACAGTCAATTGAGATAACTCACTACCTTCGGACCAGCCTGAAGGACTTCTTTAACTTATCAGCCCTCTTATACTTATGTGCTTATAACAGTAAGTATACTTACAAATAAACACATCTAGACATGTATTCACACACACAAACTAAGATCCAATAGCTCAGAACCCTAGCCATGAGACAGCAATACAAGCTCACAAGTTTTACTTTGTTTGCCCCAGTAGATAATCCAATGAAGGCTGTGAACCAAAATTTCAGGTAAAGCAGTTTCCATGGCAATTTGATTTAAAGATCAAACCTGTCCAGACTTCAAAGAACACTGGGCCAAATAACACCAAAGGAGAACATCACACGTTAACCAGGCCCCCTGCTTAGAACAGCAGCACAAAAGCCTGGATATATGCAATGCCATCCCACTTTCTCACCACATCTGGCTAATTTTGGTATTTTTAGTAGAGACAGGGTTTCACCATGTTGGCCAGGCTGGTCTCGAACTCCTGACCTCAGGTGATCCACCCGCCTGATCCTCCCAAAGTGCTGGGATTACAAGCATGAACCACCATACCCAGCTGCACTATTTTTCATTAAGCCAATCAATTTATATAAAAGAGTTGGAGCTCTTTTATATAAACATCACACATGACACATATATATCTATACAGACAAACAGATGGAGATCCAGTAGTTGTAAGATTTTTCTTGTGCCAATCTCTTAATTGCATTGCTGGCCCTACAGTGGAGCCCTTCAAGAACCAGGGCCAGGAAAACTTGCAGTTTCTATGGCCTAATAAGTAGGCATAGCTGGAAGATAAAAACAAATTTTGAGAGGATCCATCCACCTCTAATCTCTGGGGCTCCATAAGGAAAACAGAGGTTTTTCCCAAAAACAGGTCAGTGGTGCCTCCTCCATTTTCCCAAGGACTCCCAGGCCATAAGAGGTTAAGTTGAGGCCCCTCATGTCCACAAAGAGTGGCAGGACAAAAATGGAGTTTCAGCCGACTGAGAAGAAAAAATATTTTTTCGAAAACAAGATCCACAAAGAGAAAAGACATAAATGCCTTTTACATATACCTATAGCTGGATATCCATGGACATCTACTTTTAACTATACTGACTTAACTAACAATCCTCTCTTAAGAAGTCCTAAGTCTCTTATTACCCAACTTCAGCCATGCCAAAATGGCCAACACTTCTGGCTTTTGAACTCATGGAGGGGGAGAGAATATAGTGATTTTTATCATTCCTGTAACCAGTTTGCACACAGAGAAGCCAGAAGTCCAACTGGTAAGAACCTTTACCCTTTTGCCAGTATGTCAGGCTTCTGGGCTTCCTTCCCCCAAGCCACGGAGCCCTATTGATTCTGGAGTCCTGTTCAGTGATTTAGGATCCACTTGAAGAGTGCAGGCTGAAAATGATTGGTTGGCTACCCATCTGGAAAGAGGGGAAAATTATTTCCTTTTTTTCCTCTCTGTTTCCAGTGAATATCCAGGGTACATGACACAGAGAAGAAAAGGCATCCCTCTTTCCTTTTCCAATCTTATATCACCAAGTCCTGGCAACCTGTGTAGGTGCCAACCATGGGTGCAAGTGTGACCTTCATCCACAAAGCAGGAGGCATAGCTGACAGGAATATTCACAGTCACCTGAGTAGAGCCAAAGTCTTCCACTGTCAGTAACTTTTGAGTTCCCTGGACCTTATCTTGCCATGGATGTGAGCATGACCTCTATCCATGAAGTGTGAGGACCTAATTGGCAGCAATTAGTCATGCTCACCTGCAACTCCCGCTGTCATCTATTTCAGGTCTCGTGTTCCATTCCAGATTTCCAAACTGAAGCTTGAGACAAAGAGGTGCCTCAGGAGGGTGGATGAATCCTTTAAATTAGTCCCAGATGGTCCTTACCAAATTGCAGCTAGCAACTGCCAGGGGCCGCTCCTCCATTGCCTCCCTACCACAAGCAGGTGAAGCTGTGGGGCCAGGTCCTCCTCAAACAAGGGAGATAAAAGGAGTCCCAGGAATTGGAGACCTAGCCTAAAAAGGCAACAATTAGGAGGCTGAGCTTTTCCTGAGATGCTCCTCACAGTCATTCTAACAGAGGAGGGGGCCTAGATTGAACAAGAGAACTGAAAGGCCTGCTTGAGTCCAGGAGGAAGTCCAGCCTCCTTCCCTCGATCCCCAGAATCACCCAGGGCTCCTGGATGGCAATGGCAGTCTGAATCAGCCTGGGTAACAGAGTGAGACCCTGTTTCTTAAAACAAAAACAAAAACAAAACCCAGGTGATATAAAAGGATATGAATGCATGAATGATAAAACCCTTTGCAAACAATGTGGATGATCCCTGGAACCTAGGCACAGCCTCAAGATAGAGGCAGGAGGCAAAGATGACATGTAGACTGGGGGCTGTCAGTCCTCTTCCTATATAGCTAACTTCTTATCTTGGTCTAGCCACACTGACATGATTTATTTTCCTCGAAAGTATAAATCCATTCTTGCTTTTAAGATCTCTGCACTTATTATTCCCAGTGCTGGCACAATTTGCCCCAAGATCTTTGCCCATCTGGCTCCTTATCATTCAGGTTAAACTCGCAGGTACCTCCTCAGTAATGTCTTCCCTGGCCACCCAATCTAATTGGGTCCCCATTACTCTCTATCACATTATCTTGTTTCCATTAAGTAACTCCCAGTTATCTATTCATTTATCCATTTTTATTTATTGCCTGGATTTCCCATCCAGAACATAATTTTTCTTTGAAAAGGAGTCTCACTCACTCTGTTGCCCAGGCTGGAGTACAGTGGCATGATCTTGGCTCACTGCAAGATCTGCCTCCTGGGTTCAAGTGATTCTCCTGCCTCAGCCTCCCAAGTAGCTGGGACCACAGATGTGCACCATCACAGCCAGCTAATTTTTGTATTTTTAGTAGAGACAGGGTTTCAACATGTTTGCCAGACCAGTCTTGAAGTCCTGGCCTCAAGTGATCCACCTGCCTTGGCCTTAGAGGCATGAGCCATCATACCTAGCCCAGAATGTTATCAATTTTTAAACTGTGGAAGTTTACTCTCTTGTTATATAAGTACCTACATAATAATGTGCCCATGACAGAGCCTCAGAAAGTCCTGATGAAATGTGCCCAAGGTGTTTGGGGCATAGCTTGGTTTTATATATTTTAGGGAGACATAAGACATCAATCAATATGTGTAAAAAGTACATTAGTTCTGTCCAGAAAGGCAGGGACAACTCGAAGCAGGGAGGGGGCTTCTGGATCACAGGTAGGTGAGAGAAAAATGTTTTCATTATTTTGAGTTTCTGATGACCTTTCCAAAGGAGGCAATGAGAATATGTATCTATTTCAGTGAGCAGAGGGATGACTTTGAATAGGATGGGAGGCAGATTTACCCTGAGCAGTTCCCAGCTAGAATTTTTCCTTTGGCTTAGTGATTCTGTGGGCCCAAGATATTTTCCTTTCACATTTCCCCACTTCTCTTTTAAAAAATGTGTGAGAGAAAGCATTTTAGAAGAAAATGAGTATCTGGTCTTAGGTTTCATCTGATCTCTCATGGCTAGGATAGTTTATTTCTAGAAAGGGAGTTTCCAAAAGCTCATTTTTAGCAGGTTTTGAAGTCTCATGTCCTATAAAGAGAAAATAGAGGGAGAAAGGGAGAAAAAGAGCAACTGTGCAAAATCAATATAGGTCACATTACTCTGAAGTCTATACATCAGTAGGCAGACATGCAAGTGGCTTATGTATGTAAGTTACTGTTATTTTCTTTTTTTAAATTTTTATTTGTTTATTTTTTAAAAATAGAAATGGAGTTTCACCATATTGGTCAGGCGAGTCTTGAACTCCTGACCTCAGGTGATCCACCCGCCTCAGCATCGCAAAGTGCTGGGATTACAGGCGTGAGCCACCGTGCCCGGCCTATTTTCTTCTGAAGTTTAAATTGTCTAGTTTCAGTTCACAGGGCTTTAAGAAAGCACAGCTTAGTTTTCAGTGACTCCAAATTAGAAAAAATGAGGAACAAAAGAAGGATTAAAAAGGCAAAATTGAAAACATTATTTTGAAGACCTGCAGCCAAGAAAAAATTAGAATTAAGCCCAAACTGTAGAAAATTATAAAAATTGAAAAACATTAGACAAAACTAGTCTCTAACAACAGGTGTTATACTGAACCGAGCATAGAAAGTCAACACCAAGACAAAAAGCATGCCAAATTGCAGGGTCTTTATTGCCAGCGGCCACAGAGCACTCGCGTCTCTCCAACCCGAGGCCCCAAACGGAGGGTGTCAAGACCTTTTATACCCGTACAACCACCTCAGGAGTGAGGGTGAGGAGCAGGGATGGGTGTGAGGAGCTTCAGACATTCCGAGGGCCAGGGGACTTTTTGACATTCTGATTGTTACTTAAGTGGGTCACAAAAGACAAGATTAGCATTTGTTTACGCATTGTCTGGGTAGGGTGGAAATTACAAGTCACAGGGGTCAAGATGGCCTGGGTTTGGACTGCTTGCCTGTCACATTAGAGGTTACAGAGAGCAGTTTAAACAGAAAGTCAAGGTATGGTTGAGGCATGCAGTTTTATGGGGCTTTTGCCGTGTCATACAGGTATACTACAGTTTTTGAAACATAATTTTTTTTCTCTCTCCCGTTTTCTATTTTTACTAAGGACAAATTATAATAGGAGTGATTTGCTTTATTACACTTGGCCAGATTATTTGTATAAAGTGCAGCAAGAATAATTATTTTTCACATAGGCTTGGTTTTTTAATTGGCTTTGATGGAACTTTGTTCCATAGAAGGAATCTCAGATAAGACTTTTTTAAAAGCTGAGCCCCAGCCATGGATTTGTGCCATCAAATACCTATGAGTTGAGTGATCTCCTCTTGAGATTCCAAAATAAACTTGGGGCTCCTGGGCCTATTAAAAAGTGATATTCTTTACTTACCACAGGTTAGGAACCCTATACAGGGAAGGTATGAGGCCAGTTTCCCCATGGGGCTTTATTTGCTCCATAAGCCAAGTTTGATTCCTTAAAGGAAAGCACACCATTCCAGGCAAAGCCTTGGGATAATAACCAGTTCCTCCAATTGTGTCCTGTTACAAATGAAAACAGATTTTTATTGTACTTACACAAATAACTGTATTGCTTAAGTTAAGAATACTCACGGCCGGGCTCGGTGGCTCACGCCTATAATCCTAGCACTTTGGGAGGTCGAGATGGGTGGATCACCTGAGGTCAGGAGTTCAAGACCAGCCTGGCCATCATGGTGAAATCCCATCTTAAAAAAAAAAAAAATATATTCACAAATAGTTTCCAAATTCTGTAGAAATCAGGTAGAAAGAAAGAAATATGCTCCAAATTTTATTCATAGGAGTATACTAAATTGTTAAAAGCTGTTAATAGCTCAAAAGAAAAGTTCCAAGGCTCTGAAAAACAAAACAAAGGATTAGCAACATTTAAAGCAAAAGTTAAAAGAGTTACTTTAGTCTTTTGTCACTTCAGCTTATGCAATTAACTCCTGTTCTGCTTGATATTCGTTGACATTTTAGCTCTTCATCCATGAGAGTCTTAAAAGGTTTTTTCCTCTATTCTATTGTCACAATCTCCAAAGTTATCAAAAATCTGCATTTAAGAGCCCCTGTTAGAGTTCTGTGGCTGATTACAGAACCACCTTCTAAAGAGGACCAAAACAAGACAATGATTGTCCATGAATGACAAAAAGGTTTTGGGCAGTCATAGTCAAGGACAGAATGGACAAACAGATTTCTTACCTCTGTGGCATACAGTAATTTAACATAATAATTATAATTATTACTGTAATGTACACTAAATTACATCAGAATTATAGGAGTTTCCCACAATTCTGGAACATGTATCAATAACATATTTATACAAATACAGCCCAAAGAAAACCAAACACTTTTCATATTGGACAATGTTTCCTGTATAAGTTTTGTACCAAATAAGCCAAATTATGTCATATTTAGACTTTAGGGAGTCTAATATCTTAAAGGATTAATTAATTAGGAAAACACATAATTTCTAATTTGATTTTGGAAAGTTTTTCAAATATCAAGGGTTTCAAACGCTACTACAAAATAGGATCACAAATCATTATAAAATAAATCATTCATTTAACCAAAGTGATAAAGACTTTTTTAAAAGGTGAAAACCTTCATTTTTTGAGAGAGGAGATAATTTTCTAAACAATAAGCCCTGCCGGGCGCGGTGGCTCACGCCTGTAATCCTAGCACTTTGGGAGGCCGAGGTGGGTGGATCACCTGAGGTTAGGAGTTCAACACCAGCCTGGCCAACATGGTGAAACCCCATCTTAAAAAAAAAAAAAAAAAAAAAAAAAAAAAAAAAAAAAAAAAAAAAAAAAAAAAAAAAAAAAAAAAAAAAAAAAAAAAAAAAAAAAAAAAAAAAAAAAAAAAAAAAAAAAAAAAAAAAAAAAAAAAAAAAAAAAAAAAAAATTAAAAAAAAAAAAAAAACAAACAAAAAAAAAAAAACAATAAGCCCTAATAAAAAATTGAATGAAGCCAATTAAATTTGTTTTCCAAATTTTATTAAAAATATATAACATTTTAACCTTGACCATAAGATATAGCGTCCAGAAGCCTTTTTATAACCTTTGTAACCTTTAGTAAGGAGTCGGTGAATGGTTTAAGAAAACTTTGTTAATCTGACATCGGGGCCTATACACTAGTCTTGCATCAGAGTGCCTTTGATGTTAATGATTAATTTATAGAGAAACTAAAATTATTTTATCTTTCAAAATCAGCCCTTACAATCTTATGTGCCCATCTCTTCCATGATAGTCCTTGGGCCTTGAGGAGTTGCATAGCTTTAATTTCTTTCCCTGTGTCTTAGGAATGTAGTTTATTTTTGTTGGCATCTTCTACAGGGCATGAAGATGAGGCTTTAATTGCCATCAGCGTTTAAGATTTAGCAGGACTTGATGTCCGTTTTAGACCCAGGAGTCAAAGTCCTGTAACTTTGACTTTAAATGTCACAAGGACTTTAAAAGCATATATAGGAAAATACATGGATGTAATAACCTTAATTTAAAATAATTTTTTGTTTTTTTTTTCCTAAAGAAACCTGTACTTAATATGACAACTTGAACATATAAAAGTTTTTTTTTTTTTTTAGACAGTCTCGATCTGTCGCCCAGGTTGGAGTGCAATGGCACGCTCTTGGCTCACTGCAACCTCTACCTCCTGGGTTCAAGCAATTCTTATGCCTCAGCCTCCCAAGTAGCTGGGATTACAGGTGTATGCCACCACGCCCAGCTAATTTTTGTATTTTTAAGTAGAGACGGGGTTTCACCATGTTGGTCAGGCTGGTCTCAAACCCCTGACCTCGTGATCCACCTGCCTCAGCTTCCCAAAGTGCTGGGATTACAGGCGTGAGCCACTGCACCCGGTTGTTTTTTGTTTTGGTTTTTTTTTTCATATATAAATCCTCTTATTGTGATTTACACTGACATGACATGCTTGGACTTTTTGGGTTGTCCTGAACATCCCTCCTTAAACAACCAGTCATTTTCTTTTAGGACTAAATTTACCATACAAGATTCTTTCTCACATAAAATTATTTCTCTTTAAGCTTTCTAAAAAAACAAACAAAAAAACCTTTTTATTTATTTATTTATTTATTTAAAGATGGGGTTTCACCATGTTGGTCAGGCTGGTCTTGAACTCCTGACCTCAGGTGATCTGCCCGCCTTGGCCTCCAAAGTGCTTGGATTACAGGCGTGAGCCACCATGCCCAGCCAAAACCTTTTTATTTTTAATCTCTTTACATCTCTTTTATTTCCTGGTTCCTTTTACTTTGTTTTATAATCTTTGAATTAGACAAAACTTGTTCATCATTTTTAAAAAGGACACAATGTTTTCCTACAATATATATTTATTGGAAAATACTCAAATAATGAAATATCTATTATTTAACTTTTTTTTAGATGGAGTTTTTTTTTTTTTTTTTTTAATTAAGATGGGGTTTCACCATGTTGGCCAGGCTGGTCTTGAATTCCTGACCTTGTGATCCACCTGCTTCGGCCTCTCAAAGTGCTGGGATTACAGGCTTGAGCCACCGCATGCGGCCTTAGATGGAGTTTTACTTTTGTTGTCCAGGCTGGAGTGCAGTGGCACAACCTTGGGTCACGACAACCTCTCCCTCCTGAGAACAAGTGATTCTCCTGCCTCAGCCTCCTGAGTAGCTGGGATTACAGGTGCCTGCCACCAGGCCCAGCTAATTATTTGTAATTTTAGTAGAGACAGGGTTTCACCATGTTAGCCAGGCTGGTCTCTAACTCCTGATCTCAGTGATCCACCTACCTTGGGCTCCCAAAGTATTGGGATTACAGGTGTGAGCCCTGGCACCCCGACCTATTATTTAATTTAATATAACTTAAGATTCTAAATTATGACAAGTTTATTTACAAGTATTCATCCCATCACATTCACCTACTTATTGTATTTTAATTGTTTACTTAGATTATTTATGAAAACTGCATTAGTCGTGATTTAAAGTTATGAAATCAGCATTGCAAAATTATAACTGAGACAGTGATATGACCTAGCTGACTCTATCTTGCTTCTAATCTCCAAGCTGTCCTTGTTCCTTCCTTGACTTTGGGAGGAATTTATAATTTAGCTTTGAAACAAAGATAGTAACAATGCTTTCCCAGAACAAACTTCCTTAAGGCCTATGGATTAGATTGCCTAAAGACACAAGATTAGAAGTTATGGTAATTTTACTAAATAATTCAAAATGCAGCTATTTTTATTAAACCAATATTAATGATTCATTTATTAAAAATTATCTAAACAAAAACATAGATCATCTGTTTTGAGCTGGGTTTATAGTTTTGTAATCCCTATGCTAAATTTTGACACCTTATAGTATTTGACACCTTATAGTATCCCTTATAGTATTTGGCAGGGATAAATTTTATTTGAAATTACTTAATTCATAAATGCAAACAAAAATGTATTCTGGCAATTCTTAAGACATTTATAATACTACTTTACCAATAATTTTATTTATTTATTTATTTATTTTTCTTTTCTCTTTTTTTAATTTTTTTTTTTTTTAATAAAGACAGGGTTTCACCATGTTGGTCAGGCTGGTCTTGAACTCCCAACCTCAGGTGATCCACCTGCCTTGGCCTCCAAAGTGCTTGGATTACAGGCATGAGCCACCACGCCCAGCCTACCAATAATTTTAAAGCTGGCTTATTTATTAAAGATTTTATTTAAGTTGCATAAACTTGAAAAAGCATTTAACGGCCAGGTGTGGTGGCTCATACCTGTAATCCCAGCACTTGGGAGGCCAAGACGGGCAGATCACAAAGTCAGGAGATCAAGACCATTCTGGCTAATACAGTGAAACCCCGTCTCTCCTAAAAATACAAAAAAATTAGCCAAGCATGGTGGTGGGCGCCTGTAGTCCCAGCTACTAGGGAGGCTGAGGCAGGAGAATCACTTGAACCCTGGAGGTGGAGGTTGCAGTGAGCCGAGATCATGCCACTATACTCCAGCCTGGGTGACAGAGCAAGACTCTATCTCAACAAAAAAGAAAAAAATGAAAAAGCATTTGACTAGTCTTTTCTTTTTTTCTGATAAAACATTTGATTTAAGCGCTTTTTATTTTTCTTTATATATATTATATATATTTAATATATATCTTTATATATATTATATATATCTTTATATATATTATATATATCTTTATATATAATATATATAATATTATATATAATTATATATTATATATTATATATATTATATATACTATTATAATATAATAATATAATATAATATAATATATATTATATTATATCATAATATAATATTATAATATATTATAATATAATTATA
>PVKP010038481.1:0-20853 GCA_004027715.1 Plecturocebus donacophilus
AAGCTGGAAAATACTCTTCAGGATATTATCCAGGAAAACTTCCCCAACCTAGCAAGGCAGGCCAATATTCAAGTCCAGGAAATACAGAGAACACCACAAAGATATTCCTCAAGAAGAGCAACCCCAAGGCACATAATTGTCAGATTCACCAGGGTTGAAATGAAGGAGAAAATGCTAAGGGCAGCCAGAGAGAAGGGTCCGGTTACTCACAAAGGGAAGCTCATCAGACTCACAGCAGATCTCTCAGCGGAGACTCTGCAGGCCAGAAGTGAGTGGGGGCCAACATTCAACATCCTTAAAGAAAAGAACTTTCAACCTAGAATTTCATATCCAGCCAAACTAAACTTTATAAGTGAAGGAAAAATAAAATTTTTTGTGAACAAGCAAATGCTCAGAGATTTCATCACCACCAGGCCTGCTTTACAAGAGCTTCTGAAAGAAGCACTACACATGGACGGGAACAACCAGTATCAGCCATTCCAAAAACATACCAAAAGGTAAAGAGCATCACCATAATGAAGAATCTACATCAACTAATGAGCAAAACAGCCAGCTAGCATTACCAGAAGCTGCGATTTTCATCTCTGATAAGACAGACTTTAAAACAACAAAGAACACAAGAAACAAAGAGGGACGTTACATGGTGGTGAAAGGATCAATGCAACGAGAAGAGCTAACGATCCTAAATATATACGCATCCATTACAGGAGCAGCCAGATACATAGGGCAAGTTCTTAGTGACTTACAAAGAGACTTAGACTCCCACACAATAATAGTGGGAGACTTTAACATTACACTGTCAATATTAGACAGATCAACGAGATAGAAAACAAGGATATCCAGGGCTTGAACTCAGACCTGGAACAAGTAAACTTAACAAATATTTACAGAACTCTCCTCCCCAAATCCACAAAACATACATTTTTCTCAGTATCACATTACACCTATTTTAAAAGTGACCACATAATTGGAAGTAAATCACTCCTCAGCAATTGCATAGCATCTCACAGGTTTAAATAAAATATTGGTTGTCTGCTTATTTGTTATTTTCATCCCCTATTCCTTCCTGTCTCCATTGCTCAACACAATTATTGTCATAAAAGAGAGTTTTAATACTCATTTTTAGACTGCATTCTAGCCTGGGCAATAAAACAAGAATCCTGTTCTCTCTCCCTCTTTCTCTTCCTCTTTCTTTCTCTCTTTCATTCTTTTTTTCCTTTCTTTTGCTCTTTCTTTCTCCTTTTCTCTCTTTTTCTTTAAAAAAAAAGATGAGAGAACATATTTGTAAATCATTTATCTGCTAAGTGGTTAAAATTTAGAATTTATAAAGAACTCTTACATCTCAACAAGAAAATATAATACAAATTTAAGAAGATAAAGCATCTCAATAGACATTTCTTCAAAAAAGACATATAAATGACTAGCAAGCATATGAAAAGATGCTCAACATCAATAATAATTTGAGTCAAATTATTACATTATTAAGTCAAACCATCAATGAGATATCATATACACACACCCATCAAAATTGATGCATCAAAATAAACAAAAATGGTAAAGTATTGGTGAGGCTGTGACAAAATTGGAAATCTGTGCACTGTTGGTTGGAATGTATAATGTTGCAAGACTGTGAAAAACAATATGGTGGTTTCTTAATTAATTAAAATTGAAATTACCATATAATTTACAAATTCTATTTCTTGGTATGTATCCAAAATAGTTGAATATAGAGTCTCAAAGAGATATGGGCTGATTCATATTCATAGCAGCCTTATATATAACAGACAAATGATGGGAATTGTTAAGTGTCCACTGACAAATGAATGGGTAAGCAAATGGGGTATATCTATATAATAGAAGTTTATTCAGCACTTAAAGAGAAGGAAATTTTGACTCACTCTGCAACATAAATGAACCTTGAGTGCATTATGCTAAATGAAGTAAACCAGTCACAAAAAGACATATTCTATGTGATTCCACTTATATAAAGTATCTAGAGTAGTCTAATTCATAGAAACAGAAGGTAGAATGGTGGTTGATAGTAGCTGGAGAAAGAGGGATTGGATATTTGCTCTTAAATGGGTACAGCAACTTGGTTTTGCAATATAATATTTTTTTAGATTGCTCACACCACAATATGAACATACTGTAATTGAAACTACTGAACTGAACACTAAAGATGGTTGAGATGGTAAATTTTATGTTATGTGTATTCTGTCTCAATTTCAAAAGTAGTTATATAAATGTACTACCTTCAACAAAATATTGTTTGCCTCCAAAAATGTTATGTCACAAATATGAAATGTTTCTACAATTTTAAAACACTAAAAAAGTCCATTATGATCATAGGATACATCTGTAAAAGAAAAATATTCTCTTACATGTATTCCAAATATTTTCTCCCCTTTTATGGCCCATGTCTTTAATTTTTAAGAGTGTATCTGAATTAATTGAAAATGTAATTTGTAATATCACCAAATATATAATTTTTTCTTTAATAATTATGCCCTAAAATAATAATTTGAGCAATTTTCCATATACAAATTGGCCATTTGTATGTCTTCTTTGAGGAAATATCTGTTCCAGTACTTTGCCTTTCTAATTAGATTATTATAATTATTATTTGCTATTGAGTTGTATGAATTTATATATTTTTGAAATTAACCTTTTATCAGATAGTTTTCAAATATTTTTTCCCATTCCATAGGCTGACTTTTTATTTTATTGACTGATTGTTTTCTTTGCTTGCAGAAACTTATTAATTTGTAATAGCCTCATTTAATTATTTTTACTTTTGTTACCTGTGCTTTTGGTGTCAAATTCAAGAAATCATTGTCAAGACAAATGTCAAGAATTTCTTCCTATGTTTTCGTCTGGGCCTTTAAGTCACTTTGAGTTGATTTTTGTGTATCATGTAAGGTAGGGGTCTAATCTTACTATTTTATTTTGATGTGGAAATGCATTTTATCCAGCATTATTTATTGAAGAGATTATCCTTTGTCTAATGTGTATTTTAGGGACTCTTGTCAAAGATCAGTTAACCGTATACATGTAAATTTATTACTGGGCTTTCTATTCTTTTGCATTAATCTGTATGTTTGTCTTTACGCCAATTCTTCACTGTTTTCGTTGCTGTAGCTCTGTAATATATCTTGAAATCAGGAAATGTGATGCCTACAATATTATTCTTTCTCAAGAATGATTTTGGTATTGGTGGTCTTTTGTGATTTCATATACGTTTTAGAATTTTCTATTTTTGTAAAAAATAACATTGAGATTTTGGTGGGAACTGCATCGAGTCTCTAGAGCTTTCTGCGTAAGATGGACATTTTAACACAATTAAGTCTTCCAGTGCATGAACATGGGATTTTTATTTACCTATTTGTGTCTTATCTACTTTAAATTCTTTCATCAAGGTTCTGTAGTTTTAAGGATAAATATTGTTTACCTCAGTTAAGTTAATTCTTAAGTAATATTTTTGGGAGAGTTGTTATAAATGGCTTTGCTTTTTTAAAAAAAATTCTTCTCAAATAGTTTTTGGTTAGTTTATAGAAATACAATTGATTTTTGTGTGTTTATTTTATATTTTATAATTTTGCTGAATCAGGTTATGAGTTGTAATTGTATTTTTGTGGAATTTTTAAGAGTTTTCTATATATATCATCTGCATACAGAGATATTTTTACTTCTTCTTTTCTGGTTTGGATAAATTTTACCTTTTTTTTCTTTGCCTGAATGCTCTAGGACTTCCAGTATAATGTTGAATGGCAGTGGTAAGAATGCTGTGATAATATAAGGGATAAAATTTGCTTTTCATCCAAGATTCCTACTTCTCAGCTCCTGTTAGCCTTGTTATTTGCTGAATGACTAGAACAATTAGGGTATCTTTTGTTAAAGTATTTGATCTTTTGTCCTTGATTCCTGAAGTATCTCCTGAAAGATAAAGGTGAAAGACAGTCTTTTGCAATTTATAACAAGCCCTTTCCACCACACCTGAGCTTAGGGGGCGATTTTTGGAAAGACCCTAGAAAGCACAGGATGAAGGGACTAGCCAGGATAACCAGCTGTGTGGGCAGAGGGATACATTTTCAGTTCCACCTGTCAATCATGGGGAAGAGGAGAAGGGCTGAAGATTACACAGATCACCAATGGCCAATGATTTAATCAATTGTGCCTAGATAATGAAGCTTTCATAAAAATCCAAGAAGACTAAATTTGAGAGCTTCTGGAGAGCAGAACACTTGAAAGTTCCCTGAGAGTGGCATACCCAACGAGGGCATGTAAACTCCATGTCCCTTTTCTAATTCCTCTCACTATGCCTCTCTCCACCTGTATTCCTTATAGTACTTTTTATAATAAACTGGTAAATGTGTTTCCCTGAGTTTTGTGAGTCACTCTAGTAAATTAATAAAACCCGAAGGGAGGTTTGTGGACATTCCAACTTGAAGCCTGTTGGTCAGAAGTTCCAAAAGCCTGGACTTGCGATTAGTGTCTAAAGGGGCAACAGTCTTGTAGGACTGAGCCCTCAACCTGTGAAATCTGATGCCATTTCCGGGTAGATAGCGTCAGAATTAAATTGGTGAACATCAAGCTGGTGTCCCATTCAGAAATGATTTCTTGTTTGGTATGTGGGAAAAGAAATCCCAAACATTTGCTCACAGAACTCTTCTGTGTTGAATTTTGTTGAGGGAGAAAATAGAAGAAAACAATTTCACTTTGTTTTTTGCATACAATTTGGCATCCTTTTCTTGTTTCTGATCTTAGAGAAAAAGGTTTCAATTTTTATCATTGAGTATAATGTTAGCTGTGGAGTTAACATATATTGCCTTTTTATGTTGAGATACATTCCTGCAATACATAGTTTGTTGATAATCATTATCATACAACAGTGAAATTTTGTCAAATATATTTTCTGCATCCATTATGAGAATTACATGATTTTTATTCTTCTGTTAATGTGTCATAGCATATTGATGTTTGTTAGCTTCTCTGTTTTGTTTTATTAGTTGTTTTTATTTTGTTATCTTTTTGTTCTAGGTTGAAACTTCTGACTGAATATTGTTAAACACATGCTCTGAATGAAGAGACCCCCTAAACAGCCTTTGTGTGAGCAACATGACTATACATTCACTTGGGTGCAGGCGGGCTGAGTCCGAAGAGTCAGCAGGGGGCAATGGGACAGGACTTGGTTTTATAGGTTTGGGGTAGGCAGTGGAAAGTTATGGAAATTACAGTTTAGGGCATTTTTGCAAGTCAGGAAGGGGTCATAGGGTTTGGAGTCAGGAGATTGACCAAGGTCAGTTACAAAGTCCAATTCTCTTATCAGTTGAGTCTGGAATAAGGAACGATAGAAGAATATCTCAAGTTAATTAGGTGCCTCAGGGGTTGATCATTCTTTCTCCTTTTGTGGTTTTCCAGTTACTTTACATTTTCTAATTCCAGGAGGCCATCCAGAGGTGTATGTGTGGGTTATGGGGGTAGCCATAGCTCGACTTAGGGTATGGCATATGGTGCAGCCAGTTCAAAGAACCTTGCAAATATCTTCTGTGATTACTGGAAAACTCAGAATATTCTATTTCTAAGATAATTTTACCATTTTTCTAGAAAATACTATTGTATCTAAGTTGTCAAATATTTAACAAAATTTTCCAAGATAATTTGATATATTCTTTTTTTACTCCATCTGCTGTTATACTCAATTTTTGATATTATTTTTTATGCCTTCTCATTTAATTCTTTGTTATTTTAGCTTGATTTTCATCTCCATCATATTTTTTTGTTTTTGATTTCATTTATTTCTGCTATGTATTATTTCCTTTCTTCTACATTTTCTGGATTTGTTCTTTTAACCTATTTATTCAAACATTTTATTATGAAAATATTCAAATATATATTTTAAGAATTTTCATGATTATATTACACCCAATCAAACAGTCCAGGATAATTTCTCCATGTCAAGATTCTTAGCACACATCTGCTAAATCCCTTTTATTCCTGCAAAGTAAAATATTCACAGGCTTTGTGAATTAGGACATGGTATCATTCAGAAGCAGTATTCAGCTTATGACATTGTGACTTACTTGAACATTCTTTCATATTTTATGTAATAAGAAAAACCCTGAATCATATTTTAAAATCCTTCTCCCAAATTAAGAGGGTGCTGAGAGACCAAAGAATGACGTGGACAAGTTCAGCTTGGTAAGTAGATGAGTTTATTAGGACTTACATATGAGGCACTCCTGGATAGCAGAAGGACAGCTTTAGAGATCTATTCCTTTTCCTATCCATAAGCTGCTTTGAAAGTAATTTTCTGGCTCTTTTCCTACTCTGTATGTATGTGATGGGACTGTTTTTCTTGGTAGATTCTCAGATACTCTCTGGGATGTTTGGATTCTCAGAGACACCTGTTCCTCAGCTGGGCACAATGGCCTTGACTCATCACCTGGCCTTCAGGGTTCAGGCAGTGGGCATACACCCTTAAGTAACCTGGTAGGAGACCCATCACATTACAGTTTACCCCATCTCCCAGCTCTTACATTCGCTCCACTATTTTTTCATGAGAATTCCAGGGCAGGGTACAAGGGGAAGAACTATATAGGTCCATGATGTATAGCCATATCTTCTGTTTATAAGTGACATCCACATTCTACATAACAGCATAAAAATCAGAAGCTAACTATAATTATGATGCCTATTAGCAAAACATATCTCCAATGAGTAGGTGAAGTGTGTAGCCAATTTTTGAATTAGTCAAAGAAAACTAACTGGGCTATCTTATGGATCTGAGTTGACAAATGATTTAAAGCATCTATGATGTTATTCTCTTTATTAGGGATATAGCTGCAGTAGGTAGCACCTATACAAGCACATAATGTTGAGTCTCCATGGAGTTTGTGATTGGGCTTCTAGGTAGAGGAAATCCCCAGTGAACCTGGGTTGTATTATTGATGCTGTTGAAACAGTTACTCCAGCTATGTAAAGAGAAAGGCAGACTATTCTGAGGCATATTATTATCATTTGATAGGAAGACATATCTGTATACCCAACAATTGAACTGGTTGCTGACTGCTGCTGAAGTCACGTCCCAGTCCAGAAAGACATTATCAGCTGCCATGTGTAGCAGAAACAACGGCCTATGTGTATAAACACAGGTGTTTAGTGGGAACCCTCATGAGTGTACCCACTCCTTGTAACATTACTACTGCTGTATTCTCTTCTATTGACCCTATTAAAAAGGACATTATTGGCTTCAGGCCTGGCTTAAAGCACCACACATGGCTTCCCTCCCTAGGAGTGGACGTAATGGTCAATTGGTGATTTTCCAGTCTTGCCCACACTATCTGCATTATGACTGCTGCTACACGTTGATTTTGTAAGGCTCTCAGACCTCTATCAAAAAGCACAGATGGAATCACCTCCCCTCTGGCAGTCTTCCTGGTGCTCTCTGGTGCCATAAAACTGATCCAATATGGTGGCACTTTCCGGCTCAATTTCAGGTCCATGTAGCTATTGCCACTTGGCATATCCTAGTGCTCTCAGGAGCATAGTCTGATCAGCTGCTTCAGGAGCAGGATTCAGAGTCTCAGCAATAATCCTGAAAGTTTACAGTGCCTTGCCAACCATTCACAGAGAGAGATGCCACGTGTGGTAGTGGGAGACTCATTTAAAATTTGTATAGGAAAGAAAAGGCTTCCGGGAAAGTCTTAGTCCAGGACCTTATAGAACTTTCCTGAGACAATGCATATAATAGGGTTTTAACAGGTCCTGCTTTTTCTATGAAGCCTGCCCCTGTTGGATTATAGGGTAAGTGGAACCCCAAGTCCATGTTTTGTTCTCATGCCCAGTGTTGGATATCACAGCCCATGGGCCAATATGATTGGCTTGCTAATCTCAAAAAGGTTGTATGCTTGATGTCTGTTGCTTGGTGCAGAGGGAACTTTTCTAGGTCACAGTCATGAATAGATATCACAGTTCTGAACAGCTGCCAAAACAACTGCAGCAGGTTGGGATCACCTGCTTCCTTTGCTATGGTCCATTCCATGGTCCTCCCCAGGTGGCTGCTCCTACTACATCCTCACATGGCAGTTTCCTCCAAAGGGCTCTGGCAAATTGCTTAAACGTGAATAAGTGTGCCTGCTCCCTGACTTCTTGAAGGTGACTTGGGGCTGTATACATCTACATGCTACACCATAAGATAGGCATCTTCTCCTGTAACCTGATGTGGATGTCCTGACATATGAACATTTCCAAAAGGGGTCTGCCCAAAACATGCTGACTCTCTGTGGTCCATTGATTGATCTATATGGTAAAACCTCTGTGTGCAGTCCAAGTATCTGTGCAAGTGGGTAGCAGCCAGAGCTTTGGGGTGATGAAAATCCAAATTGCCTGTAGCTTGGCCCGTTGACTGTTTTGTCCTAATTCCCATTCTATCAATACAGCACCAGGATCCATTTTCATGTCGACCACTGAACATTGGTGTTAGGTCCTTCTGCTAGACTAATTCGTGTACCAGGCAAAATCCTAACCCCCACCTCTGACAAAAAGGAATAAAGAAAAACAGGCCAGTATGGTGGGCACATGCCAGTGGTCCCAGCTACTTGAGAGTATGAGGAGGATGTCTTAAGCACAGGAGGCAGAGGATGCCATGAGCTGATACCATGCCACTGCACTCCAGCCTGTGTGACAGAACAAGACCCTCTCAGAAAAGAAAAGAAAACAGAAAAGAAAAGAAAAGGAGAAGGGGAAGGAAAGGAAAAGGAAAGGAAAGGAAAGGAAAAGAAAATGAAGTAAAAAGGAAAGGAACAGAATGAAACAGAAAGAAAAGGAAAGGATAAGGAAAAGGAAAGGATAAGGAAAAGGAAAGTAAAACAAAAGTAAAGGGGAAGGGGAGGGGAGGGGAGGGAAGGGAAGGGAGAATTTGTTTCTTTTATGCATTTAAACATGATTCCTTTTTGTGGAACCAAAATGTATGATTAGAAAAGCCCATCACCAACTGGTGCCTATTTCCATTGTTCTATAAAACTTTTGTCTTTACAGCTCACATGTGCCCCTTCACCTTACAGGAAAATACATTATTATTTCCGACATTAGGAGCCAAGGGAATTTTCTCTATCTAGTTGTTTCCATACTTCAGCTTAAACTCCATCATTTTTAGCAGGATTTTAGACCTTTTGCATTTGTGTTGTTTCCTTATTCTCTTTTTTATTTTTTTAGTGATTTCTGAAAGAAATAGAAAATTCTTACCTTATATTGCCATGTTCAGATGGATATCATATTATGCATTTTCCATCTATTTTTCAAAACTAATATTTTGGATATTTAAAAATTCTTGGAATGAATGTAATTATTTGGCAAAAGTATAGATATATATATTTTTAAATTACCACTTTGTCTATAGTATATTTCTTCAATTATTAAAGCCTTTTTATCCCCCTCAGTAAAGCCTTTTAGTGCTTTTCCTAAACTGCTGAATACTCCTTTGATGAATCCATCCCCACTGAGAGCTGTCATTTTATCATTTCAGAACTGACTATGGCCTTATAGTACTGAATTTTTTTTAAAATGTCAATTAAGCAATGTTATATTCTTTTTTTCTGTGCAATTGTGATTTTTGACATGTCTCATCAAAACACTGAAAATTTTACATGATAAGGCAAAAGAAAATGTGGACTTGGTTTTCATTTGCTATAATTAGAAAGTTTACCTAAACTTTCTAAGGACCAAACCAATATATATTAAAAAAAGGAACTGATGCTTATACACAAATCAATGAGAGTCTTCTGAAAAACAATATATAAACTAATAAAGGCAGTTTTGATTCTGTCATATTTATTTCTCAGAACTATGCTTTTTTTTTTTTTTTTTAGTTTTTAAAACACTTTATGAACCAACTTGAATTACTTTTAAAGGTCACCATTTGCATTTGCTTTTTTAAGCCTCATTCTTCTTATGTGAGATGAGCATGTGTTTCCACCAAGCTTTGATTTTCTGTAACAAACATGGAAGAACACTGATAATTAGAAGGGCTTACATAGTCCCAAATACTGTGTCATCCATTTCATTGATCTGAGGCACTTTCTGGTTGAACTGGTACCTGAATGCTGAGCATGCAGAGGGAAAGCCATTTTTCCATTCGATAAAACTGAACATTACACAATAGAGATAACACCACATATCTGCAGATGCCTTTCTAGTCAAGCTTTAATAGCTCTCGACAAAAAAAGTAAAACATCAACATTTTTTAAAGGGACCAAAAAGTTATTAAATCCAGAGATTTCAGCATCTTTAAACCTTGAGTAGCATTTTGCTTGGCATTCAATACACCCAAGCTTCATTAGAACTCTCATACTTGAGAATTTAATAGAATTTGAAAGGATTTCATCTAAAATCCGAGCTAATTTTTACAGCCTTATTAAAACTAAGACTCTATCTTGGAGTTTATATAGTTAAAATAAACTGATTTTCTTTGTATACTAAAAAGAAACGTTACTTTCATAAAAATGAATTATTCAAATTTTTGCCAATAACTGTTGATATTGGTGAAGATTTTATTAAATGCTATTTTTCTACTTTTGTTACATGTGTGTACATGGGTGTATACTTTATATAATTAGCAATTTTATTTACATTGACACAGTTCAGGAGACAAGGATCATGTGAAAATTTTTATGTTATATATAGTTGAGGGAAATGTTTCATTCTTTGAAACAGTTTAGCTAAGAAGAAAAAGAGAAAAAAGTCATATTTGTGCAATATTGTATTCATTGTATGGGTTTCTTTTGAAACTTGATCATATTTGAATCCCAGATTAACTACAACAACTATTAGTTTCACAGAAGCTCATCTGCATGTCTTTATGGAAGTTAGAATTGCAGTTTAAAAAATATTTTGACTCTGCCACTGATTCCCTAGGTGACTTTAAATAGGTAATTTACCTCTCGTTATTCCTGATATCCCAATAGGAATAAGGATAACCATAATTGCCATCTATTTACCTCACAGATGTATTGAAGAGGTGATCACTGTAACATGCTTTTGGAGGTGAAAGGAGAAATAAATACCAATTATAATTAATAATTTACATGTGAGCTACTGATAAATAACCCATCTTAAGCCACTCAAGTGACAATTACAGGCATACCTCATTTTATTGTGCTTTACAAATATTGTATTTTTTATAAATTAAAGGTTTTTGATAACCCTGCATCAAGCACATCTACCAGTGATGCCATTTTTCCAAACATGTATTCACTTCATGTCTCTGTGTCACATTTTGACAATTCTCACATTTCAAATTATTTTATTATATTATATCTCATATGGTTATCACTGATCTGTGATCTTTGATATTATTGTATTTATTTGGGGGCACCATGAACCATGCTGACATAAGATAGCGAACTTAATCAATAAATGTTGTGTATATTCTGATTGTTCCACCAACTGGCCATTCTTCCATATCTCTTTCTTTGCTGGAGCCTCCCTATTTCCAGAGAAAAAACAATATTAAAATTAGGCCAGTTAGTAACCCTAAAATGTCCCCTAAGTGTTCAAGTGAAAGTAAGAGTCGTTTGTTTTTCACTTTAAATCAAAATCACTTTAAATCAAAAGGAATGATAAAGCTTAGTGAGGAAAGGATGTTGAAAGCCACCATAGGTGGAAAATTAGGCCTCCTGAACCAAACAAGAAATTTCTTCTGAATGAAAAGAAAACGGTCTTGAAGAAAAATAAAAGTGCTATTTCAGCAAAAGAGAATAAGGAGACAGCAAAGCAGCCTATTGCTGATAATGATAAAGTTTTAATGATCAGGATGGAAGATCAAACCAACCCCTATATGCCCTTAAGCCAAAGCCTAATCCAGAGTAAGGTTCTAACTGTCTTTAATTCTACTGAGGTGAAAAATCTCCCAAAGAAGAGTTTATAGCTAACAGAGAAGTACATGAGGTTTAAGAAAACTTGCTCTCTCCATAACATAAAAGTGTAAGATGAAACAACAAGTGCTCATATAAAGCTGCAGCAAGATATCCAGATGATCTAGCTAAGGTAATTAATGAAGGTGAGTGCACTGAACAACAGAATTTCAATATATGTGAAACAACTTGATATTAGAAGAGGATGCCATCTAGAACTTTTATAGAGAGACATTAATGCCTGGCTTCAAAGCTTCAAAGGACAGACAGGCTGACTTTCTTGTTATGGGCTAATTCAGATGGTGAGTTTAAGTTGAAGCTAATGCTCATTTACCATTCTGAAAATCCTAAAGCCCTAATAATTATCCTGAATCTTTGGGGTCTGTGCTCTATACATAGAATAACAAAGCCTGAATAACAGCACATCTATTTATAGCATGGCTTACTGAATATTTCAAGCTTAAAGACCTCCTGCTCAGCTGGGCACAGTGGCTCATGCCTGTAATCTCAGCAATTTGGGAGGCTGAGGTGAGCGGATCACCTGAGGTTGGGAATTTGAGACCAGCCTGACCAACTTGGTGAAATCCCCGTCTCTACTAAAATTACAAAAAATTAGCCAAGCATGGTGGCACATGCCTGTAATCCCAGCTACTTGGGAGGCTGAGGCAGGAGAATCGCTTGAACCCAGGAGGCAAAAGTTGTGGTAAGCCGAGATCATGCCATTGCACTCCAATCTGGGCAACAAGAGCACAACTCCGTCAAAAACAAAAAACAAAACAGAACAAAAAAACCCTACTTCTCAGGAAAAGACTAGATTTCTTTTGAAATATTACAGCACCTAGTCACCCAAGAGATCTGATGGAGATGTACGAGGAGATTAGCATTGTTTTTATGTGTTAACACAACATCTCTTCCTTAGTCAGGTATCAAAGAGTGATTTCAACTTTTATGTTTTATTATTTAGGTAATACATTCTGTAATGTCATAGACAGTGATTCCTCTGATGGATCTGAGCGAAGTACAGGGAAAATCTCTGGAAAGAATTTATCTTTTTGGATGGCATTAAGAACATTTGTGCTTCATGGGAGGAGGCGTTCAAACTGTCAACATTTACAGGAGGCCCAGCACAGTGGCTCATGCCTGTAATTCCAGCACTTTGGCAGGCCAAGGCAGGTGGATCACTTGAGGTCAGGAGTTTGGGACCAGCCTGGTCAATATGGTGAAACCATCTCTAATAAAAACACAAAAATTAACTGGGCATGATGGTGGTCATCTGTAATCTCAGTTACTTGGGAAGCAGAGACAGGAGAATTGCTTGAACCTAACCCAGGAGGCAGAGGTTGCAGTGAGCTGAGATTGTGCCACAGCACTCCAGCCTGGGCAACAGAGCAAGACTATGTCTCCAACAACAACAACAATAATGATAATAATAATAAAATTAATAGGAGTTTAGAAGAAGTTGATTCTAACATTCATAGCTGCCTTTGAGAGGTTCAAGATTTCAATGGAGGAAGCCACAGATATGGTTGAAACAGGAAGATAAACATTACTAGAAGTGGATCCTGAAGATGTGATGGAGGTGCTGCAATCTCCTGATAAAATTTTGCTGAATGAGGAGTTGCTCCTTATGTGTAAACAAAGAAAGTGGTTTCTTGAGATGGAATCTACTCCCATTGAAAATGCTGTGAACATTGTTGAAATAAGAACAATGGATTTATAGTATATACATAAATTTTGTTGGTAAAACAGTCTTGGGGTATGAAAGAATGACTCCAATTTTGACAGAAGTTCTACTGTGTATAAAATGCTATCAAATCACTTAATATGCTACAGAATCTTTCTTGAAATAGTCAATGTGGAAAACCTCATCATTGCTTTATTTAAAGAATAAGCCACAGTCACCTCCAACTTCAACAACAACCATCCTGATTAGCCATCAGCATTGAGAAAAGCCCCTCCACCAGCAAAAATGTTATGTCTGGCAGAAGGCTCAGATAATTGTTAGCATTTTTAGCAATAAAATATTTTAATTAAGGTATATGCATTGTTGTTTAAGACAATACTATTGCCCAATCAATAGACTAGAATATTGGGTAAGTATAACTTTTATATGCACTGGGAAACCAGAAAATTTGTGTGATTTACTTTATTGCAATACTCGCTGTATTGTGGTGGTCTGGAATCAAATTCAAAATATCTTTGAGGTATGTCTGTATAGCCATTGAACAGAATAAAATTGGTTTGAAATATAGCTTAAGATCTTTTGTATAATCCTATGCAGTGGCAGATAACTGTTCATACTATTTGAAAGAACACCACTCCAAGGTTTTCAAATAGAAATAATCATCTGAATTCTATGACACTAAAAGAATTGCCTGCACTATTCAGCCCAAAATTATTTATACTTTTTTTTTAATTTTCAAGAAGTAAAATCATCTGTGATGTTTTTTTCTGGTAGTTTGCTAATATGAAGATTATTTTCCCACTACTCAGAGAGTTATATGTGACTTTGAAATGATAGTTGTTTTTTTTTTTTTAAATAAATGGGTTTTTTTCTTATTCTTGACCTTTTTATGAGAATAACCTTACTCTGAGTTTTCTATCACGGACTTGAACTCTCTGAATTTCAGAAATCAAATAAACATAAATATTACATTAAAAACTAGTTACTATTAAAACATTACATAATTTTTTAAGTAGCTGTCATATGATAATAGTAAATTACTCATTCACTTATTTGAAATGTGTCTTATTTCTTTAAAACTTTGGGCAGAGTCTTGAGTGGTGGGAGTTAATTTTTATTTAAAGCAATTAAATGATTAATAACTGGTCTCCTTATAAATTAGTACCTTTGAATTTATGTTAACTTAGGATTTAAATTAATGCATCCTATTTATGGTTCAATTTTTTTCAAAGTTTATTAGTCAAAGTTCAAAGAACCTAACACCAGAGTTGCTACACTATCAATAGCATAACAGTTCCAAGCTTTTGTTAAATACATTTCCTCAACAGTTACAAGTAACTCCCTAGAAGGAGTATCAACTAACGTCCCATTTAATTTATTGAACAGTTTCCTAACATGTTTATTTGCTTTTGAAAAATACATGACCAGGTACAGTGGCTCATGCCTGTAATCCCAACATTTTGGGAGGCCGAGGCAGTCGGCTTTCCTAAAGTCAGGAGTTTGAGACCAGACTGGCTAACATGGTGAAACCCTGTTTCTACTAAAAATACAAAAAATTAGTCCGCTGTGGTGGCATAGGCCTGTAATCTCAGCTACTTGGGAGGTTGAAGCAGCAGAATCACTTGAACCTGGGAGCTGGAGGTTGCAGAGAGCCAAGATCACACCATTGCACTCCAGCTTGGGCCACAGGAGTGAAACTTCATCTCAAATAATAATAATAATAATTATTATTATTATTTCTAGGGAGATATATACTAGCAGAAAGATCTTGGTCAAGTTGTTCTTACTCCTGAGACTTAACTCTATTCTCAGGCTTTCTCTAATTCTGAAGGTTTATTATTAATGCTAGTTAGCAATATTTCTCTTACCCTTGTTTGCTTTATAATTTTTAGGCATCATTAGACAGTATTATTTACAATCGTGAATTTTAATGGATACATTTTGTATAGTGGTCACAACTCATTCCAATAGCACCTGTTTCTTCATTAAAAATTCATAACTTTAAATATCTAGTATTTAAAGTTATACATTTATAATAATTTTACAGTAAAAATGCTGCTTTGCTTATGATGGGGTTACATCCTGATAAACCTACCATAAAGTAAAAATATTATAAGTTGAACCATTATAAATTGGGGATCATCAGTATGTGCAAACCATCTTTTAAAAGGCTTTCTGTTATAATTTTTTCAAGATTAGCATTTTGTTGATTTGTCATTCCTTTAACTGCTATAAGTGTACAATAAAAGGAAATAAGAGCAAGATAGACCATGAGATGCTTCAAGAAAGGTAAATCTGATTTGTAACCAAAAGAGTAGAAAATTCTTTCTTGTCGGGAAAAACAGCATAGCAGGGGATATGGAGGTAAAATCTAATGTGATATATGGAAATTATGAACTCCTTCTCTCTACATCTATTCTAGAAAGGTCATATATTATTTTACACACAATAAAAATGCATATTTTATAAGATACTTTTATTGTTATTTATTCATGTTTTCTGCCAATACCATTTCATCTTTCAGAACTTACTATTGTTATTGCTTTCACATCTAGTAAATTGGTCATAGACCATTCATTAAATTGTATTCAGGAGTCAAGTATTTATACTGCAATTTTGGACATACATGACTTAGATAGTTTCGGCATTAGCAAAATACATTATGTCGCAAAGAGTTAATAAACTTATACTCTGAAAAAGCAATTAACTGATTTTATTCTGCTTTTCCTGCCAGTGTTTAACTCATTAATAAGTATTTGTAATTTCATCATTTAAAGTGCTTGGAAATTAGGTCATCAGTAAAGCAAGTGGAATAGAATGATTAATTGTAATATGCAAAAATCACATAGAATAAACCTTAAAGGAATCACTTGATTCTTGCCTCTCCAATTTACTTTTGGAGAAAACAATTGTGCCATTTGGAGTGAATTCTCTCTCATTATAGTTAATTGCACTTCTTAGATGAAAAAAATTTCTAAATTTTTAGAAAATTAGATGAAATATTGACTTAAATTCCAAGTTGATGTTCCTCTTTGCAGATGCAAAGTTAGAATTAGTGATGTCAAAATTAGAGCAATTATCTTTAACTATTAATGGCAAAAACTCATTTTATTTTGTGTTGTTATCTTTATATTTGTTTAGCTTCATCTTCTCTGTGGTAGAACTTCATAGCATCCATGTATCTTTCTTAGTAGCAACTAACAGATTAGGGTGAGAGTTAGAGACATTTGTTTTTGTATATATGTTTATTTTCAATTTTTTTTCCAGGATCCCTTCAGCATAGAGTCATAGACCTCTTCCTATGCTAAGTAATCATCAGAAGAAGACTCAAAGATTAGCTTTGTCCTCTACTTGACTCTTCATAACAAAAGTAACTAATTTAGTAATATTAGAAAAATTGTTTCTGTTTGCTCTCTTAGACTCTGAGCTAAATATCACCCATGACAGAGCAAAAAGTCTAGGAATTCCAAGCCATGGAACTTTGACCAATAAAACATTCTATAGTACATAGTTAAATGTGAATGCAAGAAAATAATATATTACAAATTTTAACAATGGTCCTCTTCTTTTGCCTTCAAAAGAAATGAAACTTTATTTGCTATGTTAATTACCAAAAGCCACTGGTATAGCAGCATAGGAAGAGGTCTATGAATCTATGCTGAAGGTATCCTTCTAGGGTGGATGCAAGAGGGTGACGAGTGGAAAGGAGAATGATGGGGAATAATAGTAGTTGATATTTGTCAAATTTGTCTTCATAATTAATTGAAATGGGGTGGAGGAGAAATGAGGGGTAAGGAGAAAAGAAGAGAAGGAAAAGAGAGAAAGAGAGAGTGTGAGTAAAGGCAGGTGCCTTAAGGGAACATGCCTTGACTGTAGGATTTGGAAAGGGATGGAATGGATACTTGGAGATATTAATAATGATCATCATATGTTGTACATTGTAAATTACTTTGATGTCCCCACCCCCAATGAAAGAGTTTAGCCTCAAGATCTATAACGTTTATAAATGTTTCATGGAAGTTGAACTTAGGTCTATTTTGGAATTGGTATCTTTCTGAGAACTTCCTTAAGGTGAGAATAAAAAATTTCTGTTTCATTTGAGTTAGGTGTTTACAAAAAGAACCAATTTGTATGCACTCAGCTACCTTATATCAATGGAGGATATCTGGAAGAATAAGAGTCCAGGAATACACACTAAAGTGGCAGTTGAGATAAGATGGTGGATAGGGGACAGGGTTAATGTGAAACTCCTGCTTGGATGGACAGAAGAACATCATGTGGAGACTAATATCATGATCTTCTGTTAAAAAAAAAAAAACTATAGGAACATACTAGGAAAACTGAAAGAATTCATAGATCTTTGAAAGAAGTGGCATGCCACTGCAAATTCTGCAAAATGGGCAAAAAACTGAGTTCCTAAAGTGTGAGAGCGGGACAGCCTGCCTCTAAGCACATATCCCCACTGGGGAATCTGAAAATCCAGATCACGGGAGAAAGATTTAAATTTATCTAGAGCTGAAATGGATTTAGGAAGTCACACAAAATATAAAGGTAGACGCAGCAGCAGGAAGTGCCTTGTGGGTACCCACAGTCTTCAGCTCAAGTCCAGGGAAGCCATCCCTAACTATACCTCACTGAGGCTCTCGTGGAAAGCAACCGGTAGAAATGAGGAGGTGTCAGAGGGCAAAGGAAGCTTCCAACTAAAATTGGTAGTGGTTTCAACTGCACATGAATTTTCTTGAGCAGAGTTCAGGGAACAAACAGGAGCTACTGCAAATATCAGCTCAGGAGCCACCACAGAAAGAGTAGGCAGATAGGGATAGGTGAGGTCCAAAAGCCATGCTTGCCTTCTCAACAAGGAAGCTCACAACCTGGGGCAAGGTCTGAGTGGGGCACTGTGTCAATGAGACCAGCCTTGCTGAGTGCTTGGGAGCTGGGTGAGGACTCTAACTACCAGCTATCCCCCACTTCCCTGGTGAACTATATGACACAGCAGAGGCGGCTGAGATCCCCTCTGGAACATAACCCTGTTGGCCTGAGAGCCACCCTCCCATCCTCAATCCCCCACAGTGGCTACAGCAAGTCCTGCCCAAGAAGTTTGAGTCCAAACTCACCTAACTCTGCCCCACCTGATGGTATTTCCCAACCACTCAGGTAGCTGAACACAATAGACAGAAACTCTTGGGAGCTTCAAGTCCCCACCTATCACCTGAGAAACTGAAATACTTACCCTGGTCAACTTAGGACAAGCTTGTATCCCCCTACTATTACCACAGCTGGTCCTCTCTTGAAAAAGCCACCTCCTGGACAACCAATGCAGGCCATTACAGCAACACATGACTCAGTAACTTGCTCCCAGGAAAGAGGAGATGACACCTAATTGCACTGCCAGCAACATCCTGGAACCAGAGTTCCTGAGTATGTCCACGTGACAACTTCACTGCTAGCATATTTAGCATTACAGAAAGCCAGCACACTAAACATATTTATGACTAAGGACTTTCATAAAGTCTGCTTCACTTCCCTGTCACCTCCACAAGAGCAAGCACTGCTATCCATAGCTGAGAGACCTGAAGACAGATCACATCACAGGACTCTTTGCAGACATTCCCTGACACCAGCCTGGAGTCCTGTAGTGCCACTTGTTAGACCAAGAAGATTAATAGCAATCACTGTAATTTGGCTCTCAGGAAGCCCCAGCCCTGGAGGAATGTGAAGAGCATCACATCAAGGGATTACCCTGTGAGACAAGAGAATCTGAATGGCAGAACTTGAGTTTCAGACCTTTCCACTGAAATAGTCTACCCAAATTAGAAGGAACCAGAAAAGTAATTCTGGTAATATGAAAAAACAGGGTTCTATAACACCCCTAAAAATCACACCAGCTCTCCAGAAATGGATCCAAACCAAGAAGAAATCTCTGAATTGCCAGATAAAAAATTCAGAAACCTTACAAGCCAGAAAGGAGTGGGGTCCCATCTTTAACCTCTTGAAAGAAAGAAAATAATTGTCGGCCAAGACTTTTGTATCGAGCAAAAACTGAGCTTCGTAATGCAAGGGGTGATAAAGTGTTTTTCAAACAAACAAATATTGAGAGGATATGCCCCTAGTAAGCCAGCCCTACAAGAAATGGTAAAGGAATTTCTAAATCTTGAAACAAAACCTCAAAATACACCAATAACAAGTAGCAAGATTGAAAGAGTGAAAAATAGTTGCCAATAAAGTCCAGGACCAGATGGATTCACAGCTTAATTCTATCAGACATGGAAAGAATTGGTAGCAATTCTATTGAAATTATTACAAATGATAGAGAAAGAAGGAATCCTCCCTAAATCATTCTATGAAACCAGTATCACCCTAATAACTAAACCAGGAAAGGACATAACAAAAAAAGAAACTGACAGACCAGGCCTGGTGTGGTGGTTCACACCTATAATCCCAGCACTTTGGGAGGCTGAGGTGGGCAGATCACCTGAGGTCGAGAGTTCAAGACCAGCCTGACCAACATGTAGAAACCCTGTCTCTACTAAAAATATAAATTAAGCTCGGTGTGCTGGTGCATGCCTGTAATCCCAGCTACTCGGGGGCTGAGGGAGGAGAATTGCTTGAACCCAAGAGGCAGAGGCTGTGGTGAGGCAAGATTGTGCCATTGCACTCCAGTCTGGGCAAGAAGAGTGAAACTCTGTTTCAAAAAAAGAAAAAGAAAATGACAGACCAATAATTCTGAAGAACATAGATGCAAAAATGCTAAGCAAGATACTGGCTAACCCAATCCAATAGCATACCCAAATGAAAATACAGCATGCTCAATGGGTTTCATATTTGGGACATAAGGGTGATATAACATATGCAAGTCAATAAAGGTGATACATTACACAAACAGAATTACAAAAAAAAAATCATATGATCATCTCAGAATGCAGAAAAAACAATTGACAGAATCCAGCATCATTTTATGAATAAAACCCTGAGCAAAATAGGCAAAGAAGGGAAATACCTCAAGGAACTAAAAGCCACCTATGACAAACCCACAACCAATATTACACTAACTGGGAAAAATGTGGCACATATACACCATGGAATACTATGCAGCCATAAAAAACGATGAGTTCATGTCCTTTGTAGGGAAATGCATGAACCTGGAAACCACCATTCTCAGCAAACTGACACAAGAACACAAAATCAAACACCGCATGTTCTCACTCATAGGCGGATGTTGAACAATGAGAACACATGGACACAGGGAGGGGAGCGTCACAC
>PVKP010038482.1:0-20852 GCA_004027715.1 Plecturocebus donacophilus
GTGATGCTCCCCTCCCTGTGTCCATGTGTTCTCATTGTTCAACACTTGCCTATGAGTGAGAACATGCGGTACTTGATTCTCTGTTCCTGTGTCAGTTTGCTGAGAATGATGGTTTCCAGGTTCATCCATGTCCCTACAAAGGACATGAACTCACTGTTTTTCATGGCTGCATAGTATTCCATGGTGTATATGTGCCACATTTTCCCTTCCAGTCTATCGTCGATGGGCATTTGGGTTGGTTCCAAGTCTTTGCTATTGTAAACAGTGCTGCAATGCACATACGTTTGCATGTGTCCTTATAATAGAATGATTTATGATCCTTTGGATATATACCCAGTAATGGGATTGCTGGATCAAATGGAATTTCTATTTCTAGGTCCTTGAGGAATCGCCACACTGTATTCCACAATGGTTGAACTAATTTACACTCCCACCAACAGTGTAAGAGTGTTCCTATTTCTCCACCTCCTCTCCAGCATCTGTCATCTCCAGATTTTTTAATGATCGCCATTTTAACTGGCATGAGATGTTATCTCAATGTAGTTTTAATTTGCATTTCTGTAATGACCAGTGATGATGAGCATTTTTTCATGTTTGTTGGCCTCATATATGTCTTCTTTTGAAAGTGTCTGTTCATATCCTTCACCCACTTTTGAATGGGTTTGTTTTTTTCTTTTAAATCTGTTTTAGTTCTTTGTAGATTCTGGATATTAGCCCTTTGTCAGATGGGTAGATTGCAAAAATTTTTTCCCATTCTGTTGGCTGCTGGTTCACTCTAATGATTGTTTCTTTTGCTGTATAGAAGCTCTAGAGTTTAATTAGATCCTATTTGTCCATTTTGGCTTTTGTTGACAATGCTTTTGGTGTTTTAGTCATGAAGTTCTTGCCTATGCCTATGTCCTGAATAGTTTTGCCTAAGTTTTCTTCTAGGATTTTTATGGTGTTAGGTCTTATGTTTAAATCTTTAATCCATCTGGAGTTAATTTTAGTGTAAGGTGACAGGAAGGGGTCCAGTTTCTGCTTTCTGCACATGACTAGCCAGTTTTCTCAACACCATTTATTAAACAGGGAATCCTTTCCCCATTGCTTGTTTTTGTCAGGTTTGTCAAAGATAAGATGGTTGTAGATGTGTGGCATTGCCTCCAAGGCCTCTGTTCTTTTTTTATTGTTGTTGTATTTCTAGTAGAGACTGGGTTTTGCCATGTTAGCCAGATTGGTCTCAAACTCCTGACCTCAGGTTATCCACCTGCCTAGTCCTCCCAAAGTGCTGGGGTTACAGGCATGAGCCACCATGCCTGGCCAAAATTAAAACTTTTTGTGGCTTCAAAGGCCCTGGTAAAAGGAAGAAAAGACATGCTAAAAATGGAGAGAAAAATATTTGCAAACCACACATCTGAAAAAGGTTTGTATCTAGAATACATAAAGAATACTCAAAACTCAACAGTAAAAGACAAAACCAAACCAAAGAATCCAATTATAAAATGCACAAAAGACACAGACTTTACATTTCACTGAAGAGGAGATACAGATGGCAAATAAGAACATGAAAACATACTCAACATCACTGCTATTAAGGAAATGCAAGTTTAAATCACAATGAGATATTACATACCTATTAGAATGGCTAAAATAGGGGCTGGGACTGGTGGCTCACATCTATAATTCTAGCACTTTGGGAGGCCAAGGCAGGTCAATCATATAGGTCAGGAGTTTGAGACCAACCTGGCCAATATGGCAAAACCTTGTCTCTACTAAAATACAAAAAAATTAGCCAGGTATGGTGGCACATGCCTGTAATTCCAGCTACTTGGGAGGCTGAGGCAGGAGAATCAGTTCAAGGAGGGAGGCAGAGGTTGCAGTGAGCTGAGGTCACACCACTGCACTCCAGCCTGGGTAAGAGAGCAAAGAAAAAAAATAAATTTAAAAAAAGGTTAGCTAAAATATAAAAATAGGCATAACATCAAATCTTGGCAAGGATGTTGAGAAACTGGAATTCTCATACATAGCTAGTGGAAATGTAAAATGGTATAACCACTCTGGAAAATAAGTTTCTTTAATAACTAGGCGTGTACAACCAAGTGTGATGGCTTATGCCTGTAATCTCAGCACTTTGGGAGGCCAAGGCAGGTGGATCACTTGAGGTCAGGAGTTCAAGACCAGCCTGGCCGACATGGTGAAACCCTGTCTCTACTAAAAATACAAAAATTAGGTGGGCATGGTGGCGAGCACATGTAGTCCCAACTACCCAGGAGGCTGAGGCAGGAGAATCTCTTGAGCCCAGGAGGTGGAGGTTTCAGTGAGCTGAGATTGTGCCACTGTACTCCAGCCTGGGCAGCACAGCCAGACTCCATCTCAATAAAAGAACAACAACAGGCTGGGTGTGGTGGCTCACGCCTGTAATCCAAGCACTTTGGAGGCCAAGGCGGGCAGATCACTTGAGGTTGGGAGTTCAAGACCAGCCCAACCAACATTGTGAAACCCCGTCTTTAAAAAAAAAAAAAAAAAAAAGAACAACAACAAATAGGCATGAACTAACAATACGACTCAGTAGTGAAATGGAAAGTTATATTCACACACAAGCTTGTGCTGAACACTCACAGTGATTTTATTCATAATAACCAAACAGTGGAAACAACCCAAATGTCCTTCAAAGGGTGAAGGGTTGAACAAACTCTGGTTCATCCATAAAAGAAACTACTACTCAGCAATGAAAACTATTGATACATGCAGTAGCTTGGATGACTCTTAAGGGTATTATACTTAGTAAAAACAGCCAATTTGAATTTTTTTTTTTTTTTGACAGAGTCTTACTCTGTCATCAAGCTGGAGTGCAGTGGCAAGATTTCAGCTCACTGCAACCTCTGCCTCCTGGGTTCAAGCGATTCTCCTGCCTCAGCCAACCAAGTAGCTGGGACTACAGGTGCGCACCACCACACCCAGCTAATTTTTGTATTTTTAGTAGAAACAGGGTTTCATCATGTTGGCCAGGATGGTCTCGATCTCTTGACCTCATGATCTGCCTGCCTCGGCATCCCAAAGTGCTGGGATTACAGGTGTGAGATACCACGCATGGCCTGAAATGGCTTTTTAATATGGTATTAGCCTGTTTAAAAATAAATCCTCAAAATGACAAAACTATAGAGATGGTTATGGTTATAGGGACAGGGATAGGTGGATGAGTGAGTCTGGATAGGATGGGTATGAGAAGGTTCCCCAGAGATGATAGAATGATTTCATATCCTGATCATGATATTACATAAATCTGTACATAGGGTAAAATTGCATAAAACTCCACACACATGCTCACACATTAATGCAGGGTAAAAAAGGTGAACACTGAATAAGGTTGTAGTCTAGTTCACAGGAATGTAGTGGTGTTAATTTCTTGGTCCTTGGTTCTCATGTTGCACTAGATTATAAAAGACGTCACCACTGGAGGAAGTAAGGTGAGGGCTCAACAAACTCTATTTCCTATTTTTGCAACTCCCTATGAAGTCTGTACTTATTTCGAAATAAATACGTTTTTAAAAAGTCAGCACTGATGCTTGTTTTTCTCCTTTAATATAGATTTTCTTAAATTCTGTAGTTAGAGCTCATGCAGTTCTCCAAAATAACATCACTGAACTACAGCTAAATCGTGTGCTGTACTGGTTGGAGACAGAGTGGCATTTACATAAATCCAACATTTGTAGAGACATAACCCTGATCAGATGGAGACATGTTGCCTTAAACATAGCACAAGACCAAGAAAACACATTCTTACACCACTCACGAATTCGGTTAAGGGCCAGAAACCTGAGCTAGATGAACATTTTCTAGATAATGTATGTACATATGTGTGTGTGTATCTTCATGTGCACACGCGTTACTGGGAGATAGAAGGAAAGAGATAAATCATTCTGATTTTCTGTTATTGCAAAGTTAGAAAAGGTTAAAGTTAAATTTGGTCATAAGAAATGAGAGAATGGATATTGTGTGAATCTTTGAATAACTGTCACAGGATATAGGCTACAAAGACACAACCCACGAAAAAAATGGATGAACCAAGTCAAAAGTACCAGTGGGCAAAGGAAACTTATATCCTGGATATATCATGCTTACAATTACCTTTATAACCAGAGGCCAAAAGAAGGGACTGGAGGCCGGGCATGCTGGCTCACACCTGTAATCCTAGCACTTTGGGAGGCCGAGGCGGGTGGATCATCTGAGGTCAGGAGTTTGTGACTAGCCTGACCAACATGGTGAGACCCCGTTTCTACTAAAAATACAAAAATTAGCTGGGTGTAGTGGCAGGTGCCACTACAGGAGGCTTAGGCAGGAAAATTACTAGAACCCAGGAGGCGGAGGTTGCAGTGAGCCAAGATCACCCGTTGCACTCCAGCCTGGGTGACAGAATGAGACTCTGTTTCACACACACACACACACACACACAAAGGGACTGGAAGCCTTAGGCTGCTGGACCAAAGAGACACAGGAGGAGGGAGAGGGTGAGCTGAGGGTCTGGGTGGAGACACCTTACCCTCCCTCCTTCCCATCCCTGCAGGCTCATGCAGATGCCCCAACCCAGTGGTAACTTTTTTCCCCAATTGCCTCCTTTTAGCACCTTCTTGATTTAAAAACAAAGCCAGTGTGACACCTTCTGACACTATGGTTTCCTCAGAATCCTATCTGGAACTGCTTTCATGAGTTCTGTATTGTTCTGATGGTGTTGACATCTCTGCCACCAGAGCCCAAGCTGCCTATAATAAAGTCTTCAGGCTCTAGACCCAGACTGCCTGGGTTAAAACCTCATTTTTCACATTTATTTGCTGCATGACCTTGAGCAAAACCTAACTCTGTGTCTAAACTCCAGTTCCCCCACTGGAAAATGAAATTAATTACAGTGTTAATGTCCTCAACTTTCTGAGGATGAAGCTGAGTTAATTATAATTAGCTATGGTAACATCTGAAACTTTGGCTGCCTGTAGCTTGGGCACTATGGCCTTGGAAACCTGCACTTGAACCCACTCAGGATGTGGGGATGCCAAGCATTTCCTTGCTCAAGTGCTGGCTCTACAAGATCATGCATGTGTTTCAGCACTGAGAAACTTTGTCAGGGGAAGACTGCCCCAGAGCTACCAGAAAACACTGATGCACCCTGTTTATTGTGTTTCAGAAAGGGATCCTTCATCCTTCACCTTCTCCCATAACTCTTTGTCCGGAGATAATTTAACAAAGTATGAAGAAGCATGATAGCTTTTGCTATAAAATTTAACTGCTACACTAGGAACTCACACATCATCATAAAACCACTGATGATGATGTTTGGGGTGGAAGTGTTGACAGATGGTCACCCAGCTTCCCAAAGGAAGTCCTCAGCTTCAGAGTTCAGGGGCATTTCACAAGACAAGCCTCAGCCCCACACCACTCTCTACCATCTGGAAGGACTCGTTCATCTCCATGGCCACCTCGTCAGCCTCTGGTGCTGGCTTGGCAGAACTAATGAGAACAGTGACTGCCTGGCTACACAATTAGGACAAAATAAAACACATGCTGAGGCTTAAGTAAACCTCCATTTCGTTTTCGCAGAAGTGAACCAATTGGAAACAATTGGAGAGGTAGGCTTGAGGTCAGGGCAGCCTCTCTCACCTGCTCCAGTTGACCAAAGAGGACCAACAGGTTTTGGCTGATGAAGGCTAAATATTCTCAATAAACAACTTGGTAGTTTCAACATTTCTCCTTAGTTTTGTTTAAGTTGTGGTGAAAAACACATACAATAAAATTTACCATTTTGTCTGGCCACAGTGGCTCACGCCTGTAATCGTAGCACTTGGGAGGCTGAGGCCAGCAGATTGCTTGAGGTCAAGAGTTCAAAACCAGCCTGGCCCACATGGTGAAACCCCGTCTGTACTAACAATACAAAAAAATTAGCCAAACATGGTGGTAGGTGCCTGTAATCCCAACTGCTTGGGAGGCCAAGGCAGGAAAATTGTTTGAACCTGGGAGGCAGAGGTTGCAGTGAGCTGAGATCACGCCATTGCACTCCAGCCTGGGCAACAGAGCAATACTCCATCTCTAAAATAAAATAAAATAAAATTTACCATTTTGACCATTTTAAGTGTACAGTTTAGTAGCATTAAGCACATTCACAGCATTGTGCAGCCATCCCCACCATCTGTCTCCAGGACTCTTTTCATCTTACACAACAGGAACTGTGTACCTGTCCCCACTCCATTGCACAACCCCTGGCAACCACCATCTTACTTTCTGTCTTTGTGAATTTGATGTCTCTAAGCCCCTCACATAAGTGGAATAATGTGATATTTGTCTGAGACCTCTGTCATGTCAGGGTAACCACCTGAGACATTGATCACCACCTGTGGAGGTCTGTCCTGCAGACCCTGACTTCACGACAGGATGAATGAATGCATTCTCACATACTAGAATACAGTGAATCTAAGTGGGGTAGGGATGGTTGTCAGCTGCTTTCAGAGGGTGATTGCAGCCAACCTACCATGATTCCTTGTCCTTCTCCTATTTATTTAGTATAGATTTCATTACAGAGGTTGTGGATAATCAACATGTTGTGGATAATTAACATGGTTAAAAGAGTGGTTTTATGAATGATAAAAGGTCTTCATTCCGGGCCCCAGAATAAACACTATTAATGGGTAATTTCCCTTCAACCTCCCTGTGAGAGGGCCATCCAGCTCAAAATTTACACGAGCAAACAAATTAGAGTAGGGACAAAGGAATGAGGAAAAAACAGACTTAACTGGGAAGCTTTTATTATCCTAATCTTTTATCCTATGACTTAGAATTCTAACATAATAAACTGACTGCCTTCAGCCCGTTCCATTAAAACCTTTCGGCCTTCCAAAAGGTTTGAGACTATAATCTTCTAACTTTCCCTAGTATTTCACTATTATTTTGCCAGCCACCCCGAGTGAATCCCAACATTTGTTCTTTTGTGATTAGCTCATTTCACTTAGTAGAAATGTTGTCCTGAAGGTTCATCCATGTTGCAGCATGGGTCAGAATCTCTTTGCTTTTTGTTTTTTTGAGACAAGGTCTTGGTCTGTTTCCCAAGCTGGAGTGCAGTGATGCAATCTGGACCCACTGCAACCTCCACCTCCTGGGCTCAGGTGATTCCCATGCTTCAGCCCCCTGAGTAGCTGGGTTCACAGGGGTATGCTGCCACCACACCCAGCTAATTTTTTATATTTTTAGTAGTGACCAGATTTTGCCATGTTGGCCAGCCTGGCCTCAAGTGATCAGCCTGCCTCAGCCTCCCAAAGGGTTGGGATTACAAGTGTGAGCCACTGCACCCAGCCAGAATCTCCTTTCTTTCTAAGGCTGAATAATAATGCATTGTATGAATACATCACATTTTGTTTATCCACTTGTCTGTGGATGGATGCTTGGCTTACTTTCACCTTTTGGTTAATGTGAATAATACTGCTGTGAACGGGGTGTACAAATATCACTTCAAGTCCCTGCTTTCTTTGGCGTACATATTTAAAAGTGGAATTTTTGGATCATATGGTAATTCTATTTTTAATTTTGTGAGGCACTGCCATACTGTTTTACATTGCGGTTGCACCATTTTACATTCCTACCAACCGTGCACAAGTCTTCCGATTTTTCCGCATCCTCACCAACACTTATTTTCTGTTTTTGTTTTTTTTTTTTTTGATAGCCATCCTAATGGTGCGAGCTGCCCCCTTACATTGTAAGCAGGAGCAACTACTGCCATTGCCATTTCTCAAATGTAGTAACGGTAGTGCCTAAGGCAAGACCTGGGGGAGCAGCATGATGAGACCCTGAGCGTCCACCTGGCTCCTCACATGCGCCTGGGATCATCCGCTTCCTCCTCTCTCCCCTCAACACTGTCTGCTTCCAGAGGACAGGATGCATCTTTTGCATGTCTTTATTCTCAGCTTCTAACAAGAAACATCCAGTACTTGCACTGATCACATGAGAGGGATTTGTTCTTCCTTTCTTTCCTTTTCCTGCCCTTTTCCCTACCTCTCAGGAAGCTGAACTGCCTCCTGTCTGCCCAAGCAAAGCCTCTGGGACAGGGGACAGTGGCTCAGAAACAGCCAGGCAGTTTCCATGGACTTCTTCTTCCCATTTATTTCTTTGGCCTTCATCAGTCAGTGTGGACAAGAGCCTAGCAAGAGCATTCATTTTCCTTTTTTATGTTTAGAAACATGGCTCCCAGCAGTGTGCCCTCTGTCACCCAGGCTGGAGTGCAGTGGGGTGATCATAGCTCATTGCAGCCTGGAACTCCTGAGCTCAACTGATCCTCCTGACTCAGCCTCTTAAGTAGCTGGGACTACAGGTGTGAGCCACTGCACCTGGCCCAGAATCATTCTTGAGATTTGCAAAATGGAGGGGAAACAGCGGCCGCTTGCTCAAAATGTCAGTGTCGGTACCACGAGCTTCACAGCCCAAGTGCACTGTCCCTGACCTGCTGGCCCACCTCCTGGGCATGGGACAGCAGCCCGGCCTGCAGCAACCAACTCCCCCCAGTTTCTCCCAGTTCCCTGTCTGCTGAGCCAGGTAGCACATGCTCAGCTCCATGGCAAAGGCATCAGCTTCTCCTGCAAGTCACCTGCCAGGTGCTTCCTGGAGGTAGGGAGAAGCCCAGGTGGGCTCCAAGCTCATTCTCCAGGGTGAGCTTGTCCTTCTCCCCACTTCACATCCATCTGTCCTTCCTAACAGCTGGCCAGACACAGAAGCAAAAAAAGATGTACAGAAACTCTAACCAGTTCCCACAGTTGCATGAGATCAAATTCCTATAATAAATCCCACATTCTATGTCATCTCATCAGTTCTGCTTCTCTAATTGAGCCTTCACAGACACAGAACCACTCACCAGGACTGAGGATGCAGGAAGGCTGGGATGGGTCCTCCAGTTAGAGCAGTTAGAGTCTGAGGGTGAGAATCAGGGAGCAAACTGTGAGTCACGGGAGGACAGGCCTCACAGAGGCCATGGGAGGTGGCCCAGGGACAGAAAAGCCACCTAGCCCAGAGACAGGAGAGCCGCTGGGCACATGGCCAGGAGTGGGAGAATGAGCTTGGTGAGGAGACACGGTGACAAGGTCAGGGGACAGCCAGGAGGGTGAGTGTCGGAGAATCCATAGCCTCTACCCAGCACCTGCATGGGCCAAGCAAGTGAAGCTCCAGCAGCACCCGCCTCCTCTTTCCTGAGCAGTCAGAGCTCCAGGTGTCTGCTATTGCAACGAGACAGGTGGCCCTTTGTCCTTCGCAGGCACTTTTCAGTACTATGTCTCTGTGCCCCTGGAGGCAGTGGATGAGCGTGTAGGCACTGGAGTTGATAGGCCTGGGTTTGTGCACATCCCTGCTGTACCATGACCAGCCATGGGATAGACAGCCAGTTATTTAACCCTTTGTGTCTCAGTTTCCCCATCTGTAAGTAAGGATGTCTGCCTCATGTGGTTGTTGGGACTTTATGCATGCAAAACGTCTAGCACATGCTGGACACACAGTGACTACTCAGAAAGGGGGATTTCGTTTCGAAACTCAAATGGGCTTCTCCTGGGTGGCTCTGCTCTGGGAGTGAGGTCCTCCTCCAACACCAGCCAGGGGAATCTTCCAGCTCTCGTCTGCTCAGCCTCTGTCTCCTACATGTAACTTTCTTCCTTTTGTTTCTCCAGAGGTTGTCTTAGCGACTTCTGTGCTTTCTCACCAAGGGTGTTTTGGCCCTTTTTTGAGAGCAGGGCTGAGTCACCCTCCTCTGTGTCTCTCCTAAGTCTGTGGGTGCTGCCACCCTGGGGTGGGTGTGCCATGTGACCAGCTCAGTCTCTTTCTTCAGGGCACACTGCTGGGAGCCACCACCCATGAGGGCGGCCTGTGGGGACCTGTTTTCTAGATTGCATTTCAGATTAAAATGATATTGATAATCATTAACGGAAAATGTATGCTTTTTTGCCTAGGACATGTCTGTAATTTCTGTGAGAAGAACATAGCAACAAAGGTTTTCGCATTGATTTCTGTATTTCTCTGTTCTGTTAGGCTTGCGATCTGCTGAGAACCTCAGATTCACAAGAGGCGCTCACAGGAGGGGAAAGCAGATTTAGGCCCCTTCAAAGAGCTTCTTGGATCATCTGTGAAAACGTTTTTAAGCCTATAGACACTATAGATGTGGCTACAGACAGATGAGCTAGTTGTTATTTCTTTTCTTTTTTCTTTTTTTTTTTTGAGATAGAGTCTCGCTCTGTTGCCAGGCTGGAGGGCAGTGGCACAATCTCAGCTCACTGCAACCTTCACCTCCCAGGTTCAAGCAATTCTCCTGCCTCAGCCTCCCGAGTAGCTGGGACTACAGGCATGTGCCACCACACCCAGCTAAATTTTGTATTTTTTAGTAGAGATGGGGTTTCACCATGTTGGCCAGTATAGTCTCGATCTCTTGACCTCATGATCCGCCCGCCTCTGTCTCCCAAAGTGCTGGGACTACAGGTGTGAGTCACTGCGCCCAGCCTCCATCATGGTTTTTAATATACCAGCTGAAGGCATGAAATAAAGCATTGTGGCAGTTAATGTCACAGGTCAACTTGCCTGGATTAAGGGATACCCAGCTGGCCTGCAGAGCAGTATTTCTGGGTGTGTGTGAGAGTGTTTCTGATTTATATTTCATTTATTTTTATTTTTAAATTTTTATTTCTTTTAAATTTTTAAATTTTTATTTTTCTCTATTTCTTGCATTTTCAGTGAGGGTGTTTCTGAAAGGGATTGGCATTTGAATCCATTGACTGAGTAAAGATCACCCTTTTCAATGTAGGGGGCAGCATATCCCACCCGCTGAGAACCCAGACAAAACAAAAAAAGGAGGAGGCAAGGGGTATTCTCTCTCTCTCTATTTTGGATCTGGGCCTTGCATTTTCTCCAGCCCTTGGACGTCTGCATTCCCGGCCAGCCTGCAGACAGCCTGTCCCGGGACTTCCCAGCCTTCATAATCACATGAGCCAGTTCCTATAATAAATCTCTCCCTCCTTCCCCAACTACTTTTTTTTTTCCTTTGAGAGGGCATCTCACTGTGTTGCCCAGGCTGGAGTGCAGTAGCACGATCTCAGCTCACTGCAACCTCTGCCTCCTGGGTTCAAGTGGTTCTCCTGCCTGAGCCTCCCAACTAGCTGAGGCTACAGGCATGTGCCACCACACCTGGCTAATTTTTGTGTTTTTAGTAGAGATGAGGTTTCGCCACATTGGCCAGGCTGGTCTCAAACTTCTGACCTCAAGTGATCTGTCTGTCTCAGCCTCCCAAAGTGCTGGGATTACAGGTGTGAGCCACCATGTCCAGCCCCTAAATTTCCTCTTATTTGCCTCTATATATTGAGTCTGTTTCTCTGAAGAATCCTGACTAATATAAAAGTTGAGTCATAGGAAGCAAAATACCTGTTCGTAAAGGAGAGATGAGGTCCAACGTATTTTAGAAGGTTTCTTTCCCTTTTTGTTATACTTAAAGCAGGATGAAAAAAGGAAAAAGTAAACAATAAAAAATTCAACCAATCAAATAATTCAGTCATACACCTTAACTACATGCAATGCAGAAAGCACAGCCAGCTTAACATTTTGTGAAACAAATGTAAAAACTTCCATAAAAGCTTCTAAAGAGATATTCTGTGAGAGTGACTGTCTCGTAGAGCAGGAGAATTGGAAAAGAACTCAGCTCTGAGTGTGGAGCCGTGAGCCCTCTGACGGTCATCAGCTCCGACCAGGTCTGTCTCAGCCCCTTCATGTGGTGTCAGAGGCCTCACCTTCTCACACTGCAGGCTAACTCTGCCACATCCTGGTAAAAAGAAGTCTGACCAAGGGGTTATCATCCCTGTTACTGTGTCCAAAGGTCTGCCTTAAAAGGAGCTTTTTATAAAGGATGAGAGAAATGCTCTGTTGCACAAAGGATTTATTCCAAACTGAGGGGAAAACATCAAGAATGACTTTTGTCTGCTCTGGAGTTTGCAAAACTGCTGTATATTTGCATTGTTCAAGGTACGTTGTCTAGCAACAACGTGTGTGTGATCCTCCAGCAGATACTGCTGCCTGCAGGCTCCAGGATCGCCTGGGCGATGGCAGCTCTGGGGGCTGGGGCAAGGGGTGCTCTCCCACCAGGTCCTCAGGTGCCAAGGCATGTGCATGAGGCCCTCTCTCAGGAGTGCCCACTCTTTCAACTTCTAAGCTCTTAACAAAGGTGGCATTAGACTCTGCTTCCATATATCCATATATATATCCATACCTCTGCAGGGTAGGGAAGAGAGACAATCTTTGCACAGTGGATTTTTTTCCCCCCAATTTCCATTTAATTTTGGCTCTTGGGGCAATGTCATCTTTTCAATATGAAAAAAAAGCAGCAAGTTCAACCCAAAATAGAAATCTTAAGGACAAAACCAAGAACAGGGGAAAAAAGGAAATAACAAAGGGAAGGGATGAGATGTTGCAAAGAAGATGGGATGTGTCCCATCCCCTCTCCTCTGGGGAATGGCTGAAACATATGGGTGGCGGTACATACCTTTCCACATAGGTCAGTGATGTTACTCCTTTTGGAGGGTAAGAAAAAGTGGGAATGGTAAGGGCATTTCTAGAGGCTAAAGGACCCAGGTAGGTCTCTCCCTCATGATCTCCTTTTCTGATTAGGAGACAGGAAGGAATCCAAAATGTGAGAGGGGGCCAGGCGTGGTGGCTCACGCCTGTAATCCCAGCCCTTTGGGAGGAAGACGGGGATGGATCACCTGAGGTCAGGAGTTCAAGACCAGACTGGCCAACATGGTGAAACTCCATCTCCATTAAAAATGCAAAATTAGTAGGACATGGTAGCATGCGTTTGTGGTCCCAGCTACTCAGGCAGCCGAGGCGGGGGAATCACTTGAATCTGGGAGGCAGAGGTTGCAGTGAGCCGAGATTGCGCCATTGCACTCCAGCCTGGGCAATACAGCAAGACTCTGTCTCAAAAAAAAAAAAAAAGAAAGTATGAGAGAAGAGTGGGAGAAGGAAAGACGCCACTTGAAGTGGGGCAGACTTCTCCAAAGGAAACTAAAAATATGATAATACTGTTACCATCTCCCCTGAAGCTGAGAAATGGAGCACAGAAATACTTGGGAATTATGACTTTACAAGCCTGGATTTCCCTCTCCAAAAACCGTTCTAGAATGGAAAATCTCATCCTCTTCCTTGCAGTAGCTTCTCTTTCTAATTTTTAATTAAAAAAAACACACACACACACACAACAGAGACATGGTCTCACTATGTTACCCAGGCTGGCTTCAAACATCTAAGCTCAAGCAATCCTCCAGCCTCAGCCTCCCAAAGTGCTGGGATTGTCGGTGTGAGCCACTGTGCCCAGCCCCTTGCAGTAACCTCTACCTCCCACCATCTACATTCCCAGTGCTGGCTACTATGTGGGCATAGGATGGTGCACATTATCAGTTTTCAGCATCCGGTTGGTTTTAAGTGGGATCTGAATGGGACCCAGCTTCCTGGAGAATTATTTTGAAAACAGAGGGAAATATTAACAGGGCAGATGGAAGGAGGGTACTAGAAGGAAATACACAGTTACCCAGATTCCCAGAAATCTAGGTTCCTGGAGTGGGAAGTGAGAAAAAACATTCAGACAAATATTTATCGAGGACCTACCATGTGCCAGGCACTGCTCTGGACCCTCCCTCTCCGCAGATAAGCAAACATGACTACTGAGGAAGAAGAAAGGGGCAGTCGAAGAATAACGCTGGGGGAATTGAGATGCCTGAGGTGTTGGGGGCTCTACCTTAGGCCTCCCATTGGGCTTCCTCAGTGAGTCCTCCTCCTCTTCTATGGTGGCATCCTGGACTGCTGATGTTCAGACACGAAGTCATTCACGTTGTTCTCAGCCTCAGAGAACTCTATCTCATTCATCCCCTCCCCTGCACACCAATGGAGGACAGCCTTCTGGCAGAACACAGCAGGGAACTGCTCTGAGATACCATGGAGAGCTCCTGGGTGGCCGTGCTGTTGCCGACGAAGGTGACCACCATCTTGTAGCCATGAGGCAGGATGTCACATGGCTGCCAACATTGTCAGCATCCATTCCATGAAGTAGCTGCTGGCTACTCTTGTTCTGCACATTGAGCTTCGGCTCATGGACCTCCTTCATGGACGGTTGGATATCCATGGAAGACAGCAGTCTGGTGGAGAAGCAGTCACAGTAGGGCAGCCATCAAGTCCTTGGCATCAAAGGCCCTCTGGGTGAGTTTGGGCATGGTGAGAGCCCTATACTGCTGGCTTCCACAACTGGTGAGAGGGGCAGAGGGAGGCACGAAGAATTGGAGGCATGGGAAGAACACTCTGTTGACTGCTAGCTTGCAGAGGTCTGTATTGAGCTGGTGAGGAAAGCAGAGGCAGATGGTGACCCCACTCATGTTAGCTGGGACAGGTGTGTCAGGTCCCCATAGTTCTGTGTGGTCAGCCAAGGATGCAAAAGCAAATATCATAAAGAGACTCGATGTCTGTGCCACAGGTCTCATCGGTGTTGTCTACCGGTGGATGGATGGGGAGGGATCACTGCAGGGCTCAGCCACAGCGCCGGACACTTTGAGTGAGGGCATTACACTGGAGGTGTTCATGATGCAGTCAGGATCCTCTTTTCAGATCTTGCTGTTGAGGAGGGTGCTCATTCCAGAGCCTGTGCCCTCGCCCAGTGAGTGGGTCAGCTGGAAGCCCTGGAGGCAGTCACAGCTCTCGGCTTCCTTCTGCACATATCCAGGAATGAATCAACCAGCTCAGCCCTGCTGCGTACTGCTGCCTGCGTCAAACTGACTGAAAGCAAAATAGTCTGGTCTGCAGATCCGAGCAAAAGTGCTCACTACCCGATGCACTAGAAACCAACGCTATGACACTGGGTTTTTGAGAAAAGAAATGCTTTTTACTGCCGGTCGATCAACCAGGAGATAAGAATCTAGCTCAAGCCAGTCTCCCTGTGCTGGGCTTAAGGCTGTACTTTTGTTAGAAAAGGTTTGGGGAGTGGAAGGGGTAGTCTGCAAAGTCCTTGGGCATTTGCATTAATCTCTTCATGCCTTTTTATGGGTCCGACATGCAAATTCTGGGGGAGTTAGGATGAAACATGCAGAGAAAATTCAGGTCGTAGCATCACCACATTCATTCTGCATAGATTCCAGCGGGCTGTATTGGTTTCAACTGATTTCAGCCTGTTCTGTTACCTTATAGGTGGAGGGAGTTTCAGCAAGCTGTTTCTTTTCTTACCTGCCATCCTGTAGGCTTAAGAATTTCTGTGGGTCACCGGTTTCTTTAACTATTTGGGGCATGGTTTCAAAAGGCTCTGAGCAAAGAGTCCATGATCCCAAGTTCTGGATCCAGCAGGATAGTGGGAGGAACGTCTTTGTCTCCAATGACACACCAAGATGTGGTCCAGCACGGATCCTGGTCCCTGGGCAGGTACTGGTGAGGTCCATCCTGTGACCATCACTGATCACTTCCCAGAACTTGGCACTGATCTGACTGCCACGCTGTCCTGTCTGGATGTGCACAATTTCCTCCATGGTTTACATTTATTTTAATTTTTTTGCTCACCTCAAGGATATATGGAGCAAGAAAATACGTGATTTTTTTTTTTTTCTCTGCTAGTGTCAGGCTGAAGGTGCCCCAGAGGCTGGAGCAATAGGGTCCAAATGTGATGGTAGGAAGGTTCTCAGAGGGGCCATGCTGGGATGTTGCAACAAGAAATACCACCCCAGAACCAGACTCATGCCATCATCTCCTCTCTAGCAGCGCGTCACAGACCAATGTGAGTAGCTTCTCCCTGGGGGCCAGCTTCAAGGAAACGCTTGGAATTTCATTAGCGCTGAGGAACCCACAAAACATTCTTGTAGCAGAGCTTCACGTAATAAAAGAGGGAAGGGCAAAGTGTACTATTCTGACTGTGCAATGGATGTGAGGAAGAGAGCAAAAAACGTCAGAAGGCAAGGGTAGCCGTCAGCAGTGCAAAGCAAAAGGCCCTATCTCCTGACTCCGGAGGAGGAAAAACGTCACAGAGCTGCAGAAAAGCTGGTATCGGATTAAAAATTCCACAGAGTTGCCACGTTTGTAAAATAGGAACGCAATTTTCTCTTTTATACATATTTTGGGAATTTGATTGCCCAGACAAAATTAGAGAACCAAAGTCATCAATACAAGCTTGAAGGAGCGGAGATGCAGCGAAGGCAGACAGAACACACAGGCAGAAATGGCAGCCTTGGTTTTAAGGAAACAAAATAAACTAAGAAAATGCCTGTTAGTTGCCCAAAGACGCTTCCTGAATGATGTGATTCCTGTGCCAGGGAAGGACAGGAAGTGAGGTCCCCATTCATTCATTGAATAAACTCTTATGAAGAGTCAGAAGGCTTGGGAGGTTTGGGAGGAGCAGAAAACATCAAACCCTGGGATAAGGCCACTTGACCTGACACTACAGGGAAAATCAGGAATTGGATGGGGAAGCAGAGAGGAGCCAGCGTGCTGGGATGTTGGTGGTGCGGTCAGGGACAGCACACAAAGTGGCTGGGAAGGGCAGAGGGGTAAGGCTGGGAGGCAGAAGAGAAGCTTGAGACGTGAGTTAAGGGCACCTGTGGAGGGTCTTGACTCCCAGGTCAGGAGCCTGGACTCTATCCATTAGACGCTAGGGGATGAGGGGAAACTCATCAAGGAGCAGAAAAAATTACATTTACAAAGTGTTTTTCTTTTTTAAGAGTTTTTTTAAAAAACGAGTTTTAAGATGCCCCTGTCTGACCAGAAGAGTTTCCCCACTAGGTTTCTTTCCCTGGCTCTCTAAGAAGGGCTGGGTCATTTCCCTGCTGGCTCTTTGGGTCTTTGTGATGCATAGACCAGGGAAAGGGGAGGGGTGGAGTGAGAAGTGTCTCAGAGTCCAGAGCTGGGGATTGGGGGAGTTTGGGAAAAAAAGCACAGGAGAAGCCCTAATAAGTAAGTGATGGGAGTAGGGGACAGACAAGGAGGGTGTTTGAGAAATGTTTCTATAGGCACAGTATCCCCTGCATGGGGCTGAAGAGGCGTAAAGAACGGGAGCAATTTTAAAGAATACAAGTGGATGCTGGACTGTGTTTTTTTGAACATCACATCAGCCTGAGACCAGCCCACCCACATGAATCATGGCTTCAAAGGGGTGACAGATTAATCTGACAGCAGAACTTATGGAGGATGATCAGAAAGAGTAGAGGAAATATAGGGATGATGAAAGGGTCATTGTACTAGACTTGGACTTGGGGACTGATTGACTGCAGAGGAAAAATAAAGAAGGAGGAGTCCCAGGTTTCAGTGCAGAGCTGTCGGACAGGGGATGGGAGATGGGATTCAGCTTGGATTGCCGTCACCTATTTATAGAGGTTGTCCAGAACATGATGTTGAAAAACATTACCGGGCCAATCTGGGAAAATGTTATGGCCAAATGGAGATTGTTGCCATGAGCTGAGGGACTAGCTCTGCATTTATTGATCTTGAACTTAGGGAATAATGGCATTGTTGATGGCATCGATGGCATTAGGGACATCAGCATGGAAGCTGGGTTTCTGGAAAAGAGAATGAACTTGAATGAAGCTGAAGCAATGCACACTGCTTTTGCTATTTGGTTTTGTTTTGTTTTTTCTTTTTCTCTTTCATTGATGCATTTTAAAGTTACCAGGTTTGTACGCCAGTACCAACGGGAACGAAGCATTGCAGTGTACCCCTGAAGCAGGTTCATTTATTTACAGAAAATCTTGGGTGCCTTCTAAAGAGGAGGTTGTAGGCTGACTCTCAGAAATGGCATATAAACAAACGGACAGCTGACGGCTAAGTTTTTTTTTTTTTTTTTTTTTTTTTTTTTGAGATGGAATCACACTCTGTCTTACCCAGGCTGGAGTGCAGAGGCACAATCTCGGTTCACCAAAACCTCTGCCTCCTAGATTCAAGCAATTATCCTGCCTCAGCCTCCCAAGTAGCTGGGATTAGAGGCGCACGTCACCATGCCCAGCTAACTTTTGTATTTTAAGTAGAGTCGGGGTTTCGCCATGTTGGCCAGGCTGGTCTCAAATTCCTGACCTCAGGTGATCTGCCCACCTCTGCTTCTCAAAGTGCTGGGATTACAGGCGTGAGCCACTGCGCCCAGCCAGTGTCTAAGTATTTATCCTGGATAACTTTCCTCCCTGTGCTCTGCACTGAAGTTTACCCTGAAGTTTTTCTAAGTGTAGACGAAGATTGGATGGTACGTTTTACGAAGTGTTACTCAATTGCGAGTATAAAGAGCAATCGTTTAACTCTCAAAGTTGCTCAGACATCAAAGGCATCTCCCCTCTGAGCTGTGAGCTCCACCAGGGCTAGGACCTCTGCTATATCCCCAGGCCCCAGAAGAGTCTGTGGTACACTAGGCAACACCTGATTGCTAGCTGCAGCAATGAGTCAATGTCTTTTTTTGTTTCCACTTTCTTCTGCTCAAGGAGCCCCAAAGTTATAGGTACTTACTAGTATTTAAGTACATTGTTCTCAATAGAGGTCTACCTGGGCTGTGGGCCAGAGCAAACTGTATTACTTTTGTGGCAAATATATTTTCTAATTCAAATTAGCAAATTTTTGTTATATTATTAACCTGGATTTAATAATTGTTTAAAGGGGTTTTAAAGTAAAATTTAATGCCATAAAATACACAAATCTTTTTTTTTTAAATTGTATTTTGGGCTCTGGTGTACATGTGTACATCCTGCATCCTTCAGGATTGTTGCATAGGTGCATGCATGCCATGGTGGTTTGCTGTCTTCATCCCCCACCTGACCCCCCACCACCCGCTGTCACCTACATCAGGCATTTCTCCCGGTGTTATCCCTTCCCATCCTCCCCACCCCTCCCCGTGCTGTCCCTTCCCTCCTCTCCCCTCCACCCCCTCACCTAGCCCAGTGAGTGTTGTTCTCTTCCCTGTGCCCAAGTGTTCTCATTGTTTATCACCCACCTGTGAGTGAAAACATGCAGTGTTTGGTTTTCTGTTCTTGTGTCAATTTGCTGAGAATGATGGTTTCTAGATGCATCCATGTCTCTACAAAGGACACAAACGCATCATTTTTTATGGCTGCATAGTATTCCATGGTGTGTATGTGCCACATTTTCTTTGTCCAGTCTATCATTGATGGGCATTTGGGTTGATTCCAGGTCTTTGCTATCATAAACAGTGCCACAACAAACATACATGGGCATGTGTCTTTATAATAGAGCATTTATCATCCTTTGGGTATATACCCAGTAATGGGATTGCTGGATCAAATGGAATTTCTATTTCTAGATCCTTGAGGAATTGTCACACTGTCTTCCATAATGGTTGAACTAATTTACACTCCCACCAACAGTGTAAAAGTGTTCCTTTTTCTCCACATCCTCTCCAGCATCTGTTGTCTCCAGATTTTTTAATGATTGCCATTCTAACTGGCGTGAGATGGTATCTCAGTGTGGTTTTGATTTGCATTTCTCAAATGACCAGTGATGATGAGCATTTTTTCATATGTTTGTTGGCTGCATATATATCTTCTTTTGAAAAGTGTCTGTTCATATCCTTCACCCACTTTTGAATGGGTTTGTTTGTTTTTTTCTTGTAAATCTGCTTTAGTTCTTTGTAGATTCTGGATATTAGCCTTTTGTCAGATGGGTAGATTGCAAAAATTGTTTCCCATTCTGTTAGTTGCTGGTTCACTCTAATGATTGTTTCTTTTGCTGTGCAGAAGCTTTTAAGTTTAATTAGATCCCATTTATCTATTTTGGCTTTTGTTGCCTGTTGCTTTTGGTGTTTTAGTCATGAAGCCCTTGCCTGTGCCTATGTCCTGGAAGGTATTGCCTAGGTTTTCTTCTAGGGTTTTTATGGTATTTGGTCTTATGTTTAAATATTTAATCCATCTGGAGTTAATTTTTGTATACGGTGTGAGGAAGGGGTCCAGTTTCAGCTTCCTGCATATGGCTAGCCAGTTTTCCCAACACCATTTATTAAACAGGGACTCCTTTCCCCATTGCTTGTTTTTGTCAGGTTTGTCAAAGATCAGATGGTTGTAGATGTGTGGCATTGTTTCCAAGGCCTCTGTTTTGTTCCATTTGTCTATATCTCTGTTTTGGTACCAGTAGCATGCTGTTTTGATTACTGTAGCCTCGTAATATAGTTTGAAGTCACATAGCATGATGCCTCCAGCTTTATTCTTTTTGTTTAGGATTGTCTTGGCTATGTGGGCTCTCTTTTGGTTCCATATGAAGTTTAAAGTGTTTTTTTTTTTTTTTTCAGTTCTATGAAGAAGGTCAATGGTAGCTTGATGGGGATAGCCTTGAATCTATAAACTACTTTGAGCAGTATGGCCATTTTCACATTATTTATTCTCCCTAACCATGAGCATGGAATGTTTACATCTGTTTGTGTCCTCTCCTGTTTCCTTGCACAGTGGTTTGTAGATCTCTTTGAAGAGATCTTTTACATCCTTTGTTATTTGTATTCCTAGGTATTTTATTTTCTTTGTAGCAATTGTAAATGGGAGTTCGCTCATGATTTGACTTTCTGTTTGTCTGTTGTTGGTGTATAGGAATGCTTGTGATTTCTGCACATTGATTTTGTATCCTGAGATTTTGCCAAAGTTGCTTATCAACTTAAGGAGGTTTTGGGCTGAGACCATGGGGGTCTTCTAAATATACCATCATATCATCTGCAAATAGGGACAGTTTGACTTCTTCTTTTCCTAATTGAATGCCCTTTATTTCTTTTTCTTGCCTAATTACTCTGGCTAGACCTTCCAATACTATATTGAATAGGAGTGGTGAGAGAGGGCATCCTTGTCTAGTGCCAGTTTTTAAAGAGAATGCTTCTAGTTTTTGCCCGT
>PVKP010038483.1:0-20852 GCA_004027715.1 Plecturocebus donacophilus
TGTGTGTGTGTGTGTGTGTGTAGTGTGTGTGTGTGTGTAGCCTGTGTGTGTGTGTGGCCAGACTAGCCTCCCATTCCATCTTGGCTACTTCTTTCCTCTTTGATTTCTAAAGTCCTAATTGCTTTTTGAAAACCACCAGACGTTGTTTGGGCCACGTCTAGTGTTTTTGAGGAAGGTGGTGGAGCTGTGCCATCAAAGGCTGTGTCTTTCGTGGCTGAAGCCCACCGGGGCCAAGAAGCCGAGTCTCCTGTGGGGTCACCCACCCAGATGCCTGGGGGTGAGTGCCAACTGCCTCCGGCTGTGGACATTGCAGGTGACAAATTCTGTGTGACCAAATATGAATGAGTCCTGGCCATGAGTCTGCCTCCTCCTCTTTTGTTTCAGGGTCCTCCTGGAAGGCTCTGGTTTGAACTGTTTACAGCTTTCCTCAGAAATGCATCCTCTCTAGCTACCACCACTCTGCTCATCACTCAAGATACACAGAGGCAGAAACTCCCTCCAAATCCCAGGTTCCTCAAAGAGACGCATTTCTAGCCCAGTTCAGCTCCCTGAGTTCGTCCTGTTACTTGCATCCCTCCACCCGCCCACACTCCCCTCCGGCTGGCTCTTGAAGTTCGTAGTCATCCCTGCCACTTTCGCTCTGCCAGGAGAAGGAGGAAAGAGTCCACTATGAGGCTCTCTCTCCTTAAACCTTTTGGGTCACTTGATCATATCAAGTTGGTTTGCACCTCAAGGCTTTGCACAAGCTGTTTCTCTGCCAGAAAGCTCCTTGTCCAGCTCTTGGCATGATATTCTCAGCATTCAAATGTCAGCACCTGTCACTTCTCAGGGACGGCTTCCTTGACCCACCCATTCTAAAAACTCCTAGCCTGAGGCCTGAGGCTAGGGGTTTTTATCTTCTTTACTGCACTTGTCACTCCCTGCATATTTCCTCCTTATGTGTTTACTTGCTTATGGTCTGTTGTTTCATTCCTCCCTCCCCATCTAACTAGAATTAAGCTCCATGAGGTCAGGGATGTGATTTGTCTTGATCACTGAGGTACAACCAGAATCTCAAGCAATACCTGTGTAGGTCCTTTCTAGGCCTCAGTTTCTCTGTCTGTAAAACACAGGAACCTACCTATTCACACATTGTGGGGTAAAACTGTTCTTCCCAAATATAGAAAGTTGTAATCCTACTGTGTATGAAAGTATTCATTTCCCTGCGTCCTTGACAATAGGTATTTTAACTTTTAACATAATTGTCCATTTAAGAAAAACATATATATTTGTTAAGAAATATATATTTGTTAAGAAAAAAGTATTCTTTTAATCTTAATTTACATTTATCTGGGTAATGATTGGAATGAGATTATTTTAAGTATTAACGACCAATCTTAATTTTTTATGTGAAATTTCCTAATAATTTTAGGTGAATTTCCTATACCATATTGCTGTGGTGATGGTCATGTCATTTAATGTTTTGTTTCATTGTCTCCTTGTATTTTTCCATCTTTTACTACTTGGCTATATTTTCTTTGAGTTTTCAAATGTGATTTGTGTCTATATCTGGTTGTTAACTACTGACCATTTTAAAAGGATTTAAACATGACTTGGATGCATGTTTCTCAATTAGTTGTGTTAAGCATCACAGAAATGGGGCTCCTTTGACTTCTCTCTTGCATTTTGCTCCTATGAGCTTTCTCTGATGCACACCATGGCATTTAAGGGTTGGTGGTGTCCATTTTTTAATTCCATTTGTTCAACCTAATAATTACAGTCAGACGACATTTCTACACCACCTCCCTGACCAGAACATGACACTGGAGCAGCCTTGAAATTTTCTCTGATCCTTTAAAAGTGGGAGGTCCAGACTTGAGATAAAGAGTCTCAATGTGGTCTCGCTGGGTGGTAACTGAGTGTAACTTTTTTTTTTTTTTTTTGAGACAGAGTTTCACTCTGTCACCCAGGCTGGAGTGCAATAGTGTGACCTTGGCTCACTGCAACCTCTGCCTCCCAGGTTCAAGCAGTTCTCCTGCCTCAGCCTCCCAAGTAGCTGGGACTACAGGCACCCACCACCACATCCAGCTAATTTTTTTGTATTTTTAGTAGAGACAGGGTTTCACCATATTGGCCAGGCTGGTCTCCAACTTAATTTCAAACTTCCTTGATACAGTCTTGTTTTGTTGGACAGTAAGGGGATCAAGATCATACTGTCTATTGAATTTGGCCTTGAGGTCAACAAAAGTCCCTATAGAAACTTTACATATGCCACTTGTAAATTCATCTATTCTATCTCAAAAAACTGTCCTCCCCAGGTACAAGGATCAGGACGAGGGCCAAGAACACTGGAAATATGGCTTTTTACCGATTTCTGTGGGTAGAGTCCTTAGAATGGGACCCAGGTGCAGCTAAGCCCTGAAAGGTGACCTCAATCCTCGCTGTCTTTGCAAGCACCATGTTGAAGAAGTTCTTGCTGCCACATGATATCTCAGGCCATTCATCATTGTTCCCAGGCAATGCCAGCACCAACTCCCTTGGGCAAGACAATGACAGCAGGAAGAAAAACACTCACAATTGTTGGAGAAAAAGCAATAGTTGTTCTTAAAGCAGGCCTCCACTTATTCAGGGCAGAAGAATTTCTTCCATTGTAAAGTTGATACCGAATGCTGATTAATGACTATCCTCTGAGGTCAAGTTTATCATGAGATGCTAAAAGTTTTGAGAAAATAACTTTTGTAGACAGTCCTACTTACTGACAGGTTGGTCTCCAGCATATTTCCTAAAGGTATTTGTTGGAACTTGGAACATATTTTCCCACAGACACTATGTTATAAATAGTGGTTAGGTTCCCAGGCTAGCCCACACAAGCCTGCTAATAACCTACAATGTGACTAAACTTTGAGTCTGTCATCTCAACAGAAACAAGTTGAATCCTGCTTTCTGGGAGAGGGGAGCCTCATGGACAGAAGAGAGGGCAGGAGAAGGACATATTCTCTTCCACATCTATAACTGCTCCCCACAGAGGCGAAACTGGCAGACTTTCTTGCAGGCATTCCTGTGGGAGGTTCGAATCACAGTGTCTCATCTGGAAGTACATGATGGGATATTTGGTTTGCTGGTTCCTGTGCTACAGTTTGTAGATCACTTGGGAAACTTGTTAAAAATGCAAGTGCCAGGGCCGGGCTCGGTGGCTCACACCTGCAATCCCAGCACTTTGGGTGGCCGAGGCAGGTGGATCACCTGAGGTCAGGAGTTCAAAACCAGCCTGGCCAACATGGCGAAACCCCATCTCTACTAAAAATACAAAAAAATTAGCTGGGCATTGTGGCAGGTATCTGTAATCCCAGCTACTAGGGAGGCTGAGGCACAAGAATTGCTTGAACCGGGGAGGCAGAGGTTGCAGATAACTGAGATTGCACCATTGCACTCCAACCTGGGTGATACAGTGAGACTCTGTCTCAAAGTAATAATAATAATAAGAATAACAACACAACAAAAAGCAAATGCCAGTACTGAATTGTGGTTCTGTATGTCAGTGAGTAAGTTAACTTAGGCATCTATATTTTTAAAAACCTTCTCAGATTTCAAGCATACAAAAATTGGTAATCATTGATGAAGTCCCTCCTGTAATCTGATTATTGGATCTTCTCAATAGCAACTTCCAGGTGGTTGTTGAGTTTCTTCTTATACTCCTCCAGTGTTGGGAAGCTCGCTATGTCTCTCAGGCAGAATTTTCCATTAAGGAATGCCTGATGTCAAGGAGACTGTTTTTCCACATGCAGAGTTTGCACCTCTCTCCCTGCAACTTGTATTCAGCATGCTACATGTTCCTGGAGCCACAATACACACAGCTTCTCCTTCTAATACACAATAGCCCCCAAACAGCCAAAGACAGGGAGATGCCTCCCCTTTTCTAATCTGGCATTCTCCTCACGTGAAATAATCTCAGTTCAGACTTCCACTCTATGATGAAATAGCTCACATCAGACCAAAGCTCCCATCAAGAACTGATAGGAATAAGAAAAGCAGAATAAAATATTAAAATAGCTATTCAAAGACATCAGAAAACAACCAGGACAGCTAGGACTAAGAATCCCACATTCTGGAGAGAAGAGAAATGCTTTGAGATGGGCACCACATTCTTTGCTGTTTTCCTTTTGAGGCATTTTCTGATTTGTAAGTAAGAAGGCTAGTCACAGGAACAGAAACATTGGATCAGAGCTTTCTGCAGTCCCTCAGGGATGGGAAGCCAAAAACTGTAGTTCTGGGCTACCAAGATTGCAAGACTTGCATGGCCAAGGTGCAGGAGTAAAGAGAACCATAAAAACATGAGCCTGGTATTAAGACTGGCATTTTTACTTAAAACATTTGATAATTAAGCTGCAAAAAGCAAGAGGCTGAGAAGCTAAGCAAAAGAGCAAAGAAAACAAACAGAACTATTTGGAGTTTCATAGTATTGGGAAAATAAAAATTGGAGTCCAGGGTCAGTAAATATCCCAGGATTTCAGTTAAGAACATTGAAGGATCAAACACTAGGAATCAGGGCAAAACAAAACAGACTGGGCCTTACAAAAACTAAAACCAAACCTGGAATCACCTCAGTTCTTCACTGGCTTAAGGCAATTTGCCACCACTATAACTACTTGCTTCAGGAGGAATACGTTTTCCCTGGAGAAAGATAACACTATCCATAGCTTCTACAATTTTTCATATACAATGCATTTAATCAAAATTTACTAGGTATACCAGGAGATAGGACCAGATAATTCTTTTAAAAAGAAAAGCAAGGAAGGAAAAGAAGAGAAAAATACATGTAATGGAAACAAATTCATAGGTGATCCAAATTTTAACATTATTAGACATGGACTTTAAAATGGCAGGGTTGGCCAGGCATGGTGGCTCACGCCTGTAATTTCAGCACTTTGGGAGGCTGAGGTAGGCAGATCACCTGCGGTCAGGAGTTCAAGACCAGCTTGGCCAACATGGTGAAACCCCGTTTCTACTAAAAAATACAAAAATTAGCCAGATGTGGTGGCAGGCACCTGTAATTCCAGTTACTTGAGAAGCTGAGGCAAGAGAATTGCTTGAACCTCGAAGGCAGAGGTTGCAGTGAGCCGAGATCACACCACTGCACTCCAGCCTAGATGACAGAGTGATACTCCATCTCAAAAAAATAAAAAGGTTTATATGTTCAATAAAATTGATTAAATGATACAGAATATCATCAGAGAACTAAATGTTATGAAAGAAAAAAGGAAAAACATAAAAATTCAAAAAATACAACAATTGAAATAAAGAATTCAATAGATAGATGAAGCACCATATTAGACACAGCAGAAAGTAGATTAGTGAACTGAATACAGGTTTGTATTCAGACTGAAGCATAGGGAGAAAGAAGTTTGGAAAATAAGAAATGAACATAAAAGACACATAGAATATGTTGAAAAAGTACGATATATGTATAATTGTATCCTGAAGGTTAGAAAAGAGACTAGAAGCAGCAATATTTCAAAGGATATTATTCTATTTTCCTCAACACACATCAATCCATGGATACATGAAATCCTATGGAGCTCTATGAACTCCAAGCAAGATGAACACAAAGGAAGGTTCACTTCAGCACAGTGTAGCAAAACTGCCAAAGACCAGATCAAAAACAAAATCTTAAAAGTAATTAGAGAAAAAAAAAGACGCATTAACTTCAAAAGAGCAATAACAAGTCAGACAGCTGACTTAACAGAAACAATGGAAGCGAGAAACAATGGAATGGCATCTTATGTACTGAAAGAAGACAATAGGCCATCTAAAATCCTCTACCTAGTTAATACATCTCTCAATATTAAAGGTAAAATATATTTTGGACAGCCAGAAACTTAGATTTGTTTCCAGAAGAGCCACAAAAGAAAGACCAAGGAGAAGTTCTTCTAGCAGAAAAATAATAGTAATAATAAGCAGAAAAACAGAAATGTGGGAAAGAAAAAGTAATAGGAAGTGTAAATGTGTTAGTAGATCTAAATGAAAAATGACATCAGTGCCAAGAACATCCTTCTTGGATGAGATTTTCTTAATCTTAAAGAAGAACAAAGATTAAGGATTTATATTACAAGGTATCAAGTTATACTTCAGTAATTAAAACAGGGTGATACTGAATAAAAGACAGGTAAATAGACCAAAGGAAGATAAGTGAAAGTTCAGAAGCTTGCGTATAGATCCACACTATATGCTGTTATTTAACTTATGACAAAGGTGACATTGTAGCATGAGTGGTGGGATGGGGGATTATGGCCTTTTCAATAAATAGTCTTGAATCAATGGATTATTCATAAAAAATGAATATCTTATTTCAGACCATACATAAAATCAATGTCAACTAGATTCTACATCTAACTGTGAAAGATATAACAAAACTTCTAAATGACAAGATAGGAAAATATCTTCATCACCATGGGTGGGTGTATTAGACCATTCTTGCATTGCTATAAATAAATACCTGAGCCTGCACAATTTATAAAGAAAAGAGGCTTAATTGGCTCATGATTCTGCAGGTGCAGAATCAAAAAGCATGGTGCTGGCATCTGCTTCCAGTGAGGGCCTTGGGAAGCTTTCAATCATGGCAGAAGCCAAAGAGGGACTAGGTGTGGCACATAGCAAAAGTAGAGCAAGATAACAAGGGGGAAGGTGCCACACACTTGTAACAGCCAGATCTCACATGAACTCAGAGTAACAACTCACTTGCTACCAGAAGGACGGTGCTAAACCTTTCATGGGGAAACGCTCCCAGGATCCGATCACTTATCACCAGGCCCCGCCTCCAACACACATTAGATTTGGAGAGGACAATCATACAGATCAAATCACCAAGACAGGGTGATAGTCTGAGAAAAAAAATAAAATAACCAAACCAAATACTGCTTCTGTCTAGTCTCTCTTTCCTCATTTTCCAGGACACAATTATACATGTATTACACTTTTTCAACATATACCTTGTGTCTCTTATGTTCATTTCTTATTTTTCAACCCTTTTCCCCCCTCCCTATCCTTAAAATGCCTAAACAAGGCACAAATATGCTAACCACAAAGAAGACTAATAAATTGGATTACATTAACAGTAGGAATATCTGCTCATCAAAATATATCAAGAGAGTGAAAAGTTAAGCCACAGAATAGGAGAAGATATAAGTAATACATATAACTGTCAAATTCATATCTAGAATCTAAAAAGAAATGTTACAAATCAGTAAGAAACAAGCAGAGTATCCAATAGGAAAAATGGGCAAAAGACTTGAATGGGCAGTTCACAAAAAAGGATATCAAAATGGCCAATGAAGATAGGAAACTATATCCAACTTCATGAGTCATCAGGGAAATGCAAATTTAAACTAAAACAAGACATCAACCACCACACATCCACTAGGTTGACTAAAATTAAAAAGCTGACACACCAAAAGTTAGTGAGCATGTGAACCAACTGGAACTCTCAATCAGTGCTGGTGGATGTGTAAATTGGTATAACCACTTTAGAAAGCTGTTTGTCACAGAGTCTACTGAAGCTGAACATGACTCAGAATTCCATCCCAAGTATGCACCCAATAGTAATGTGCACATATGTTCACCAAAATATATCAAATGCCTAGAAATAAATCAGACAAAATAAGTATAATAATTCTTTCTTCTTCTTTTCTTCTTTTTTAAATTGAGATGGAGTCTCACTTTGTTGCTCAGGCTGGAATGCAGTGGTGTAATCTTGGCTCACTATAACATCCACCTTCTGGGTTCAAGTGATTCTCCTGCCTCAGCTTCCCAAGTAGCTGGGACTACAGGTGGGCACCACCAAGCCTGGCTAATTTTTGTATTTTTAGTGAGACAGGGTTTCAGCATGTTGGCTAGGCTGGTCTTAAACTCCTGACCTCAAGTGATTCATCTGCCTCGGCCTTCCCAAGTGCTAGGATTACAGGTGTGAGCCACTGCACGCAGCCAATATGTGCAATAATTCTACATAGAAAACTATAAAACATTTCAGAGAGAAATTAAAGAAGACCTAACTAAATGCAGGGATATACATGATTCATGGATTGGAAGACTTTTTAAATATTAAGATGTCAGTTTTCCCTAAACTGATCTACAGATTCAGTAAAATCCCAATAAAAAACCAGAGAAAGTTTGTGTGTATGTGTGTATAAATTAGCAACCTGATTTAAAAATGTATATAGAAATGCAAAGAGACAAGAATAGCCAAGACAGTCTTGAAGAAGAACTAAGATGGAGAACCTATATGAATAGTTACCAAGATTTATTATAAAGCTACAGAAATTAAGAAATTTTGGTGACAAAACAGACAAATGGAAAAGAAAAAATAAAGTTTAGAAACAGAACCAAATATATAAAGTCATTTTCTTTATGACAAAACAATATGGCAGCACAGTGTGGGAAAAGATAGACTTTTCAATAAATGATGTTGGGTCAATTAGATATCCATGTAAAAAAGAAAAGAAAAGGAATCTTGATCCTTACCTCACACCCTATACAAAATGAAATTCCAGATTAATTATAGATCTAAATGTGAAAAGCAAAACAATAAAGCTTCTAAAACACAAGAAAGGAAAACATTTTTACAACCTTGAAGTGGGTTCTATTAAAATAAAGAATTTCTGTTCATTAAAACACACCAGTTAGAGGACTTCTATGCAGCTGAAGACAATGGAGGCTGTGTATAAATTAACTTTCCCAAGTCTCCCCAAACGATACTAACTAGCTTTGTAGCCACAAACATTCTAAACAAAATCATATCACATTAATAACTAAAGACAGAGAACATCAAAACTGTAAAGATGACTGAATAAAAGGAGAAAAATTAACAGATTTCACTTGTGCCTTTGCCTCACCCATGCCCTGATGCAAGGTTCTGTGGCAAAGGTAGAATGAGGAAACTGTGGCAAAGACAGAAGATGGTAGTTATTTAAGGGTGAACTAGAATAACCACCAGGAAGACAAATCCTCCCTGATATGGGAAGATTTATGTCTCTACCCAAATCCCATGTCAAATTGTAATCCCCAGTATTGGGGGAGTGGCCTACTGGGAGGTGACTGGATCACGGGGGCAGGTTTTCCCCTTGCTGTTCTCATGATAGTGAGTTCTCATGAGATCTGATTGTTTAAAAGGGTATAGCACCTCCCCCTTCACTCTCCTCCTTCTGCTCCAGCCATGTAAGACATGTCTGCTTCTCCTTTGCCTTCTGCCTTGATTGTAAGTTTCCTGAGGTCTCCTCAGCCATGCTTCCTGTACAGCCTGTGGAACTGTGAGCCAATTAAATCTCTTTTCTTTATAAATTACTCAGTTTCAGGTATCGCTTGATAGCCATGTGAGAAAGGACTAATACACTCCCTAAATCTGAAGATACAGAAAAAAACTGTGGAGTCCAAAAGTTCAAAAGCAGGCATCTGAATGGCAAAGGAAATCAGAAGAATGGTTAGTCTGGCAGTGGATATTAACTGGGGCAACATATAAAGGCAGTTTCTAAATTGCTATCAATAGTCTTTTTCTTGACCTGGGTGGTAGTTACATGGGTGCTTCGATAAAAATAACTAACTAAACTATCAAAAGTAATCCCAATCCTTCCATTGCTCCTCATCTCATATGACCTGGATTATAAACTTCAATCTCACTACTCCTTCTGCCTACCCCTGAGGTTCCTATCCTGATAAAGGAAGATAATTAAAATTTGTTCAGCAGCTACTATGTGTTTGCACTTGGTAAGATACTTTCTACTGTATAACCTCATCTAATCCTTACAGATTTGAGAGTGAGAGAGCTTTTATTACCCTCATTTTACAGGTGAGAGACAAACTGGGAAAGGTTAAATGACTTGCACAACATCATTGTATCACTCTTAGATTCAGCTGCATTGTAACAGAAAAAACAAATTAACAGACTTAAATGAGATAGTTTCTTCCTTTCCCATATAAAAGATGTCTGTGTGGAGGCTGGGCAATGCAGCTATAACAGCTCCCCAGGTAATCAAGGACCCAGGCTCCTATTTTTATGCTCAACAATCCTAGAATGATACTTCCTTCTCAAGGTCACCTTGTACCTAATGGTCCAAAATGGCTACTAGAAATCCAGCCATCACATCCAGGTTCCAGTCAACACAAAAGAGAAAAAAAAGAAAGGCAATATCCTCCTTTAATAGAGCCTTTCTAGAAGTCCCATATAACACTTTCTACTTATATCTCATTGGCCAGACTTGCAATCCTGGTCATATCTAGGATGGAAGGCTGGGAAATGAATAATACATGTTCCAGAAAGTGGCAACATACATGGCTAAAAATCAGAGTTGCATTATGAACTCTGGTTTGTTGTGTTACAGAACTTAGAAGAGGGAAGGAGAGGTATGGATGTTGGTATAGATGACCAGCCACCTGCCAGAGTCACCCAGTTGAGAAGTGTTGGGGCCATGATTCAAGTCTAGCCAGTAGCCCCTCCACGCGCTACCCAGCCTTTCCTTCTGAGCTCATGCCCCTCTAACATAGCGCTTTCTACCAGTGCCATGAGTGCCTACAAGAGTAGCAAGGAACAGGAGCTTTGTGGGGGTAGGGGAGAGAAATAGCAGTGCTATGAAGCTGGGCTCTCTGGGGAGTTCTCCTATTTTTCTGCAGCACCTTTCCTTCCTCCAGGCTAAGCTCAGTGCTTCCCTAAAACTCCAAGTTCTTTGTCATGGTGCTCACAGCGCAGTGGCAATGAGATGGGTGTAGATTTTCATGGGTCATTGGCTCTAAGTGGAAGGATCACTAGATTTGTTGGGTTGAATAAATAATATTGGGTGGCCACAGAAGTTTCTTGCCAGAAAACATTACAAAGTTTTCCAAAGGATGGGCCTGTGCCTTTGATGGAAGGCTAGGGCTATTCCAGAGGTTGCAGGGTGCTATGAACAGCTCATCTGGGGCCTTGGCCCAGCACTGGGCCTCAACAGGGGCACAGTCACAGGGGAAGAATGTCCCTATTGGAGAGGTCGAGCCATCACCGGAGAAATCAAGCCAGAATTATAAATGCTTACAAAGGAAACAAACCGAATAGGACTTGAAAAATGGAAGTTGACACTTGAAATCACCAATGTCAAGTCACTCTGCGGGAGTAGAATAGCGATGGGGAGCCTCAATGGAGAGAAAGAACTGATGTTGGGCCCAAAGCAGGGGTCCAGAGGCTGTCTTCATGAGATCCCAGAAGAATGAACTCCAAATGGGCTCAGGAAGCCTAAAGGTCCACACTCATTCTGACACAGGAAAGTCCAATGGGAAAGGACTGAAGAATGTGCTTCTGGAGGTAGCTGTTACCTTGCTATTCTTCCTCCCAGAAAACCCCTATTGCTAATGAGTGAGCTGGGGACAGCTTGATGCTAGAGATAGGCGTAAAAGGAGGCAACCCTGGAGAATGCATCCTGGAGGGGCCACTGTTCTGCCCCTTTCTGTGACTTTGTCTACCAAGAATCATCTGTATCCTGGGAGATTCGACAGGAGCAAGTGTAAGAGGACAGGCTGAGCATGGGGAGGGGTTTGACAAATACAACCTCTGCAGGGCTGTACTAGGATGAAGTGAATAAAGCACTAATTTCAGGTACGAAATTTAAAGGGGGGCCAAAACATCTCAGTAATCAAGATAAACATATTTTAGTGTCATACTTAAAAAATAAAAACTAATGCAAGAAATCCATGATGAACATAACATCAAAATTTTAGATAAAGACAGAATCCAACCTTGCACTTGCATGACTTAACATTATAACCATGTCACATAGTTTGCTGTAGTAACTCCACATCACAGTTACACAGTTAGAGAACTGAGCTGTGAAAGCACCCTAGTAGTTACCTAGTTCAAATCTTTCATTTTTAATTGAGGAAACCGAAGCCCAGGGAGGGAACATGACTTGCTGAGGTTACAGATTAACTGGTGTAAATGCAGGGTCCGCAGTGGATCTTTGGAGTACCATACTCTGTGCTCCTGTGTGTCACTTACCAACACGGGCCCACTGAGATGCCACAGAAGAGCTAATTTGGAGGTGTCCCTAAGCATGTCACAGGTCTAAAGAAGCAGCATGGCAGAGGGGAAGGGGCACTGAGTTGGGATTAGGCATCCTGGCTCCAAGTCCTGGATCTGCCTCTACCTGCTGGGTGACTGTATTAGATTTATGGGACTGCCAACAAGTTCCCACACACTGGGTTGCTTAACACAACAGTTTATTCTCTCACCATTCTGGAGGCCAGAAGACTGAAATCCAAGCACTGCCAGGTGTATCAGTCCATTCTCACACTGCTATAAAGAACTACCTGAGACAGGTATTTCTAAAGAAAAGGGGTTCAATTGACTCACAGTCCTGCATGGCTTGGGAAGCCTCTGGAAACTTACAATCATGGCAGAAGGGGAAGCAGGCACCTTCTTCACAAGGCGGCGAGAGAGAGAGAGAGTGAAGGGGGAAGTGCCACATATGTTCAAACAACCAGATCTCGTGAGACCTCACTCACTCTCACAAGAACAGCAAAGGGGAAGTTGCCCTCATGATTCAATCATCTCCCACCAGGTCCCTCCCCTGACACATAGGTAACCAGGAAATCTCATCATGAGAGCCTGGGTGGGGACACAGAGCCAAACCACATGACCAGGGTTGGCTCATTCTGGAAGTTCTGAGGGAGATCCCTTCATTCCATGCCTCTCTCCTAGCTGCTGGTGGCTGCCAGCAGTCCTTGGTATTCTCTGTTTTGTAGAGGCATCACTCCAGTCTCCACCTTCTGCTTCACACGGCCTTCTTCTGGGTATATCAAATCTCTCTCTGCCTTTCTCTCATACGGGACACTTGTCATTGGATTAGGGCCTACCTGGGTAATCCAGAAAATCTTATCATGGGAGCCTTAAGTTAATTACATCTGCAAAACCCTCCTTTTCCAAACAAGGTCACACTCCCAGGTTCCAAGGGTTACAATGTGGATGTATCTTTTTAGGGGCCACTATTCAATCCACTGTTGTGATCTTGGGATGTCCCTTCTCCTCTCTGGCCCTTAGTTTTTCCATTTGTACAATAGTGAGGATGACAAGAGCCCATTCACTTGCTGTGGTTTTACAAGTGTTTGGTTGTTTTCATGGACACTGATGGATCCCCAAACACAGGCATCAACCCAGCAGCCACTGCCATGCTGACCATGGGCCCTAACAGTTATATATAATGCAAATCAAATTCAAGAAACATTTCTTGACTCTCTAGAACTAGGTTTGACCATAGACTTCTGAAGGCTGTTCAGAGAAGTTGGCTTGTGGTCAGTCCAAAAATAGGAATGCTTTATTTAACTCTGGGCCCCAGACCCTCTAGAGAGAATGTTCAACAAAAGCCAAGTACAAGGGAACAGGCTGAATATGGGGTGGAGTTTGACAAATACAACCTGTGCAGGGCTGTACTAGGGTGAGGTGAATAAAGCACTAATTTCAGGTGCAAAATTTAAGGGAGAGCCAAAAAATCTTGGTAATTCTATTAGTCCATTTTCATGCTGCTAATAAAGACACACCCGAGGCTGGGCAATTTACAAAAGAAAGAGGATTATTGGACTCACAGTTCCATGTGGCTGGGGAAGCCTCACAATTATGGAAGAAGGTGAAAGACACATCTCACATGGCAGCAGACAAGAGGAAGGAGGAGAGCCTCCACCTTATCAAACCTTCAGATCTCATGAAACTTATTCTCCACCATGAGAACAGTATGGGGGAACCATCCCCACAATTCAATTTTCTCCCACTGGGTCCCTCCCACAACATGTGGGAATTATGGTAGTACAATTCAAGACAAGATTTGGGTGGAGACACAGAGCCAAACCATATCAGTAATCAAGATAAAAAAATATTTTAATACCATATTTTAAAAATAAAAATGAATGCAAGAAATCCATGATGAACAAAACATCTGAATTTTAAATAAAGATAAAATCCTACCTTGCACTGGCATGACTCACCTCACTTTCTTCACCCTTCTCCTGTGAATCTGGTCTTTATTTAAAATTTTGATAATTTGTTCATCACAGGTTTTTTTTTTCCTGCATTTTTAAAAACTGCATTAACATATTTTGTTTAATCTTGATTACTGAGGTATCTGACACCCTTTTAAGTTTCATACTTAGTTCCAGCCCTGGACCTGTGAGCTAACAGTTGGAAGGACTGGTACTGTTTGGTTTGGAGAACCAGTGGCTCTGTGGTAACTGAAGGATCTACGTGGGGCAGAGGGGGCAATAGGATCTGAGTAGCTCTAGTGGGACCCGGGGGTGGGAGAATTAAGGGAGAAATAGTGAGTCCTTTGCTACTGGAAGATCTAAGAATCTGTTGGGAAGATGGACTCCATGACATCTAGGAGCAGCCCTGGGACCCTCTGATTCCAAAAAGCAAAGAGGCTGCAAATTTTGTGTGTAACTTCAACCATCTTGTAACTGTGGGGTAATGTAAGAAATTCTTCTGCTTACTTCAAAGACCATGGGGACAGGGATTGGGTCTCCTGGACTCTTGGAAGCCACCTCAATGGTCCTGTCCCCTCCAGGGGGTGGGCTCATGAGTGAGTTTCCTGAAATGGTGGGGTGAACAGCCCCAAGGTGTCCCATGCATGGGACAGTGAGGGGGGAGAGGTCAACCTCTTCACCAGCCCCATATCAAAAAATTTAGAAAAGGGAAGTCAGTGATTCGTAACAACATCTGGGGGATGTTGTTTTGAATGCCAAAACATTTCCTTCAAAACATACCACAAAAAAGGATCTTCCTGCAACACACTCTCATGTACTGGTCACAGCCCTGCATGGCTCCCACCCTGGCTGAAAGCCATGCCCTTCGAACTACATCTGAGAGAGGTCCTTCTTGCAGTGTCTCATGGCTCTCATCTGACAGCCTCACAGATCCCTGTGCAATCATTTAAGTCTTTGGTCTTCCTGAAGCCTCTGCATTTAGTTATTGTACCATCTGCTTTCACGGATTTTTTTTCCCCTTAGGTTTTGTGTTTTCCTCAAATTTTATGATATTTTTAGGTTAAAATACAGGGTATCCCTGGACTCAAGGATCTTAATAAATTGTAAAATTTGACACCTTTAAAAATAACACTTACTGAATAAATTAGTTATTTCTGCTCATTATTCCACATCTCAAAAAAAAATGTTATATATGCATTGACTTTGGCATGAAAATATTTCTTTCAACATTTTCTAACCAGGTGCCAGTACAAGCTAAAGAGCTGTTTACAATAGATGTCCTAATGATTTGCCATTTGTTGACAAATCGATAAATCATTTCTGTAGAGTTGGTTCTGACTGAGATTAAATAATACATAAAAATTATATATATATATATTTTCTTTATTATAAAGCTTTATCTTGATATAAAATTGGATCTGTAAGTACCCTGGGGTTTGGGTGAAGAATTTAACTATCTAAACACAGAAAATAATTATGTGCACTGCTGTACTGAATGTTGGCTGCTGTTCAGAATTGAGAAATGGATGTTACCAACTTTGCCAGGGCTATCATCACCTGATCTTTGATAATAGTTACAATGATAGAGAATGGTGTACTTTGGAAATACTTTTACATGTCCTATATTACCGGGTCCTCACAATAGCCCTACAAGATGAGCCAGGCAGGAATTAGTAATACCCTCGTGGAAGCATGCAGAGGTCCTGAGGCTGACACACTCTGCCTGAGGTCCTGCTCCTAGTCGTGACAGCATCAAGGTGCCAGGCACCATACTAATGGCTTGTACCACCTGCCATCAGTCCTCCTAATAACCCCTGGGGGGTGGGTTATCACAGATATAGAAGCAGAGATACAGAAGATATATCTATAGAAGGGACATCCCAAGATTACAATAGTGGCTGAATAATGGCCCCTAAAAAGATATATCCATACAGATATAGAAGCAGAGGTCTTGGAGAACTCAGGTTCAAGGTCATACAGGTGGTAGTGGCAAAATTGAGGTTTGACACAGTTTGGCAGCTCTACAGCATGTGTTTCCCAAAGTTTACCTAAGGAACTTTTCCTCTCTTCCAGGAGAGCATCACCACAACTGAGAATGACATCTTAGGTAAGAGGAGCATGAGATGAACCTTTGCAGAGTCTCAAGGGCCCAGAAGTTGATGCCAGGACTCTATCCATATGTGTATACATAACGTGTGTACTGCGTTATGTGCTTTACAGTATCCTTATCTCATTTGGTTCTCACAGTTCCCCAGAGAGGTAAGCAGTGGAGGGTTGTACATACCTCATTTTACGGGCACAAGAGGCTCAGAGAGGTCAAGTGCTTTGCTCAAAGTGACACGGGACAATAAATGTGCACTTTTGGCCAATGTCATTAGACAAGATGATCAAAAGAGGTGGGCTGGAAGGTTGAAATGGGGACCAAGACACTGACCTTTCCTGAGATGGTCTTGATCTGCTTGGAGCTCAGGGGCTCGAAATCCACGCCAATGTAGCCCTCCATGGCAGCAAGCAGATTCTTCCGGAGGCAGCGGGATGAGTTGGCTTCCACATGCACCTGTTCCCACCAGGAAGGCTCGTACCAGCCTGGGATGATCCACTGGTATTTACTACCATACATGTTCTCCTCATATGCCTGCAAAAGATGGAGTGACTGTGAAGGCACTGAGAGTTGCACTGTTCAAGGCTCTGTGCCCTGGAAGGTAGGTGGAGGGGAAGTCAGGCTTCCTCTTATCAGAGGATTTAGGACATTTTTAATTATTTGTTTGGTTTCTTCCTTGTTATTTATCAAAGGATCCAAGGTAGTTATAGATAACATATATAATAAAATAATAAGTACTGAATAAAAATTAAAACATAAGGGCCCAGAAATATATACATTATGTTTCCGCAAGATAAAAGGAACAGAATGTAGACAAGCAGACCAAAGGTTCTAACAGTACACATAATTGAGCTGCAAATTTCACCATGAACTTCCAAGCAGCCCAAGAGAAAAGGGCAACAAGGTTATTTATACAACTCTCATTATCAATAAGGAGAAAACTTACCAGGTCTTCAGGGAAACAAAGTATTTTCTAGTCTCTAACTCTAAAAAACGTCCCATATGGAGGATACTGTCAAATTAGCCAGTTTAGTATCAACATAACTTCTATAACAAAGAGATTGCATAAAGCTAATTTTTGTATAGATCTTTACTAAAAGCTGAGGCCATGCCTCAAAACACAACCCAGGGGGAGCAATTTTTAAGGGGCCAAGACAATTTAATCTAAGTGTGCAGTTTATATAAGATGCCACTTGGCAAACTGAGAAGTCTCTGAATCTTTATCCAAAACACAGTGTGTATAAATTCAGATCCTAAAAAATGTTCCCTACATTTTTATACCTCACATGGATCTTATTTGATTGTCACTCACATTCACTCTGGGAGGTGGTTTATCATCCTCCTTCTAGAGAGGAGGAAACTGAAAATCAGAGAGGGAAAGTAACTTTTCCAAGTTCAATCAGTCAGGGAGAAAAGTCAGACCTGGATCTAGGTCTGCTGACTTCAAGGGTACAAAGCTGCACTGCTTGCTTTCTATTGAAAGAAAAAAGTCATCAGAAGGTTCTAATGCACCCCTATTTGACTGTAATTCTTATTGTCATTATTTTATATCAGGAAAATCATGGTTTTTGATAGCTTTGATTCAAGCAGAAAAGTCCCACTTTGTAGGACTGTCAGGTTCCATCAAAATTGGGTTCCGAATAAAGTTTCCAAGTAGTGGTCATGTTCCCGTCGTCATCACAATATCCAGAAGTGACTACAGAGAGCAGGGGTGGATGGAAATGGCCTCTGTGCATTGATGTAATGCACACATTCTAAACTAAACCTTAAACCATCCTTCAGTGCATCCCTGGGAGCCACCTGCATTAGAAGGACATGTTGGGAAACAATTCATGTCCCACCCCTTTTGTTCCTTGGCCTATAGCAGGGTTAGTGTGAGAGGCCAGGAGCGTGTAGCAAGAGGAGCCTGAGATTGCTCTGGACTCTGGGAAGGTACTTGTTGCTTTCTACTTAGGCTCCAGGAGGCTAAAATGAGGGTCTGTCCACAGAAGGGTGGCCAGAGCTCCCAACACTTCTTGTATATTAGAGAAAAGTTACCATTAAGTCTAAGAGTCAGAGGGGCACTTCCCTCATCCCAAGTCCAGAGGCTACCTCTCTTAAAACTCCTTTAATAACCAAGAAAGCCCAGGCTGCAGTTGGAGCGGCTCACTGGGGTACATGTGAGTTAAAAGATTTGTTCCTTGACTAACCTCAGATCCCCTCTCTGTGGTCTCCACCCATTGGTTCAGCAAAGCATATGAAGGTTAAATAGACATTGCTTAACAGAAGACCCTTCAACTACCTCGAGGAAGTGATCACACTGTCTCTTCACTAGACTCCTTCGAGGATACAAGACTTTCACTTCCCTCATTTTAGACCCTGTACTTCTGATAAGGCAAGCTCAGATCATAATCATTTTTCCCAGCAACTGCATTATAATGTTGCCCCAAACAAAACTGTTGTGGAAAATACAGAAAATTCTTGTATTTTAATTACCTACTCAAATCCCAGTTGAAGAAAAGTAGGCAGTCTCCTGGGCTTCTCTCTAATAAACAGAATTTTGTCCACAGAAACTTTTTTTGTTTAAAGAATAGAAATGCCAGATCCTGGTTGGGGATTAGACTTTTGAATAAAAGAGTCACCCTTGTAATCCCAGGTCATTTAATCAATGGCAGAGCCTGTGAGACTTCACAACTCTCATCTTTTACTGACAGAGATCCCATGTATACTGAAGCCCCATTATATATGTAGCCATTTTTATATATCATTTTATTCTCACAACTACCCTATAAGGTTTGCACTATTATCTAAATTTCATAGATGAAATTTCTCAAATACATATAGCTGGTAAGTCAAAGGTACAAGACTCAAAGTCTATTCTTGAAGTTCCCCTCTTAGCAAAACAAAATAAAGATTTCTGGAAGCTTTCTCAGTCTTATAAAGTTGTGGCAAGGAGACAGCTCCCCTTATCAGGAAGGAATGTTAAGTAAGAATCAATAGATGCAGAGTGGCTGGGTGCAGTGGCTCATGCCTGTAATCCCAACATTTTGGGAGGCCGACGTGGGTGGATCACTTGAGGTCAGGAGTTCAAAACTAGCCTGGCCAACGTGGTGAAACCCCATCTCTACTAAAAAATACGAAAATTAGTCAGGCATGGTGGCACACGCCTGTAATCCCAGCTACTTGGGAGGCTGAGGCAGGAGAATTGCTTGAACCTGGAGCCAGAGGTTGCAGAGAGCTGAGGTTATGCCACTGTACTCCAGCCTGGGTGACAGAGTGAGACTCTGTCTGAAAGACAAAAAAAGATGCAGAGTGAGGGTATGAAAAGGCCTTCTGGTCAGACAGAAAGGCAGACTTTCCTCACTCATGTGATAATTAAGAGGCAGCACTGAGCAGAAAGTTCAGAGCAGAAAATCAGATCAGCTCTGACAGTTCTTCAAACAGCTACTGCCCTGTTGTAGCTGTTTCTTGTGAGTTTTCCAGAAAACAGAAGCTTATTCCATTTGAATAATACATTTTGTTTAGAACATTAGTCAATTTTCATGAAGACAAAACTTTTTTTTAGCATAGCTTCTAACCTTTCTGGGAAAAAAAAAATAGTCAAATAGCATATTTTCTGCCACATGCCTGCCAGGTAACTCAGGCACACAACTCCTGGAGCCCCACTTTTCCCATTGACAGACAGTAGAGAGCAAAGCCTGCTTCACCGCATTGTTTTAAGAATTAAATGAGATAATTTGTGTAACATGAGTGGCAAACACTATGTTCAGGAACATGTTAGCTGCCGCTTCTCATTCTCTTCTCCTCTTAGTACATAATTTGATTCTGAACATCAGTTACTGCTCTGGTCTATGCACAGCGGCGCTCTTGGGCTTAGAGAAGACTGCCCCAAACACCAAATGGCCCCAGATAGTTGTACTTAGACTTTGGATCCACTTTTAATGGCCTTTTGTCTCCTTTCTAGCTGTCAGGTCTACACTGCCATTTTTTCACTATCATCATGTCCCTCTACTCACTCTGAATTTGCTGTGTTTAAACTGCTATAGGCTTGGAAAGTAGGAAGCCTGGATTGTTAAGCATACTTGTAGAGCAAAATTTAGCAGGCTTTGAGGGAGACTCTCCTGCAAGGGAGGTAGACTGGGCTTACATAGATCATCCACTGTCTAATGCAACTGTGAAATGCCTCTGGGTCTCCATTTTGGTATTCCTACAGTCAGAAGAGCTGAGGTTGTTGGACACATGAGTTCTAACAAGGCACTAGCATGCTTCTCTGTCTCTGCCAGATGGGGAGTTTCGGGAGGTTGGGGCCATGCCAGTTCTCTCCTGGAGCCCCAGGGTTTTCCATAGTGCCTGGTATACAGGGGTTACTCAATCAATGATTGTGGACTGACCAAATGAAGGCATTTCTAATTTACTTGGTCAACTTAATTTTCGTTTTCTTTTTTAAAAGGAGAAAGAAAGAAACAGCAAAAGAAAGAATAAAAAAAAGAATGAAAGAGAGAAAGAAAGAGGAAGAGAAAGAAGGAGAGAGAATGGGATTCTTGTTTTATTGCCCAGGCTAAAATACAGTCTAAAAATGGGTATTAAAAATCTTTTATGCCAATAATTGTGTTTAACAATGGAGACAGGAAGGAATAGGGGATGAAAATAACAAATAAGCAGCCAACCAATATTTTATTTAAATCTGTGAAATGCTATGCAATTGCTGGGGAGTGATTTACTTCCAGTTATGTGGTCACTTTTAAAATACGTATAATGTTATACTGAGAAAAATGTATGTTTTGTGGATTTGTGGGAGGAGAGTTCTGTA
>PVKP010038484.1:0-20850 GCA_004027715.1 Plecturocebus donacophilus
GCATTATGTAAAAACTTGTGGAGATAAGGATGACCTTGGCATACTTCAGATGGGTTTGTGGTTTGTGTGCTTAAGAGGACCATGCAATTAAAAATATTTATGTAATTGTTCTTTAGAAAGCCTTGGGACATTGCATGAGGTTATAAATTACCATAACTTTCACAAAAGCCAAAGGGGCCAAGGTTCTCAATGGGGTGGTCCTGGAATTTATCTACATAATTGTTGTATCTTTGTCAAGTTTTGAAGTCACTAGGAGGACATCCCAGGCAACAAGAAGTTACTGGTGGGCTGATAAAGCAATTGAGTTATAATATGGATCTAATTCTTCTCTGAGCAGCAATTGTAAGATATATGTCAGAAATTTATCACCTTTTTAGAGAGACCTTCAATTAAATAACTAGCCAGTGCTGTCTTTCATCTTCCTGGCGCCAGGGGTGGTCTATATAAATCATTTCTAAGCAAATATGTTTTAAAACCTTTTACTCTATTTGAAATGATAGGCTTGACTAAGTAAGTCCTTATCAAATTATAGTGCTGTGTTTTGCCCTGTCTTTGTCTCCGTTAGAAGAACCCCTGTTTTTAGAGATTTGTAACTCACATTTCTTTGAGGGAGGAAACTTGGCATTCAAACTAGTGAGAGGGAGTGACGGTTATTCATTATTATTACTTGCTTCCTATTTTTGAAAGTGCCTTATCTCCAAACGAATTACGGAAAAGCAAACAAAAGCCTGAAGTAAGTTCAGGGCTGTTTGTTTTTCACCAGTAGCTTGAGCTTTAGTTACATAACTGAAGAATCCAATGGAATACTACTGAGAAAACTGTACCTAGACTGTGCTGCACGTGGAAACATTTTCTGGCCCTTTCTCCTTGTAACCAGCCAGATTTCTCCTATTCTCTCTCTTCCTCTTCCTCTTTCACAAGGTCTGAGGTTCTTATAATTCTGTTGGACTTAAGTCCTTCTCCAGTTCCTTCTGTTATCTATGTTTTTGGATTCTTTTGTTACTCTTTAGTACCGTGTGGATCAAAAGTAATGTTTCTGTTTAAAACATCTGGAATAATTTGTGGCACTTAGTAGTTTTTGAGTTAATTATTGAATTATTTAAACACTATAATTTGGAAATTGTATATAAATGTTTATCTCCTGTTCCTTGGGCAGCATTGTATAGGGGGCAGGGGCCATTAATTTGGTCAGCTTATCTAATGGAGCCAGGTGGAATTTTACCTGTGGGGTGATTCTTATCCAAGATCAGGGGTTGGGCCAGAGGAAAAATGCCAGAGGTTTTGTATTGAGCAACAGTGTTCATGTCAACCTGGATCCAAGGGAGCTGTGAATCAAAGGGGGCAGTTGAGACACCGACCCAAATGGATAAAATTGAAGGTAGAGGCAGCATGAGAAGAAGGAACAGTGTGGGGAAAGGCCGATGGGAACCAGTGTCTTTTTATGTGTTCCAGTGTGTATTTGTGTGTAGCTGAGCTAGATTTGGAGTCAGGAGTATGGGCTGGGCCCTCTTGAACTGATCCAAAAATTAAGATTGCTGGCTTTATTAGTATCATCATTTTCTTTTGACAGTGAGTTGCAGTGTTATAATGTGGCTTGTCAGGGCATGTGTATGTTTTTTACACTGTTGTGAAAACTAATTTTTGGATGAAGTCTGGCAGGTAGTGTCACAGATTTGTGGCAGGATCAGTATATCGAGCGTGTTTTGGGAGTCACGGATTCACAGTTTGGAATAAAGCTGATTTAATGAACAAATTCTTCCAATCAGGACAGCCAGAAAAATATTTAAAAACATCTGCTTGTAGGTAAGGAAATAATTATCGAAAGAGTGAAGAATAACTGGGTTAGGAACTGGGGGTGCTCAGAGCCCAGGGCTTAACTTCCAGCTATTTTACCTCTGGGGCTATTTGCTCATTCTCCAGGGAATGGCTACACAGCTTGACAGGACTCAAATGTCAAATGGTGGGGGCAGGAACTGGAGTCCAGGGTCACCAAGGGGTGCGGTAGGGGTGAGCCCTCAGCATTTTGGGTTAAGAATCAAAGAGCTCATCTCTAATAATAAAAGTAACTGGGAGAATTCATACCTTTTTGGGACTGCAGCTCAGATGTAAATAATACCAGTTTCTGAAATTAGAATGAAGTGAATTCATATTGCTAGTTCTTCCAGCTACAAGCCAAAGTTGAATTTACATTCTTTTTGGTGGAAGATATCATCATCCTACACATCACCTTTTTTCTACAAATAATTTTTCAAATAAAATGCTTGGCAAACAATAAAAAGTAACCAGATCCCTAAATAGTCAATAAAACATTAGCAAAAACAGCAGAAGAAACAGGCAAAATAAACCCACAGAGGCTACAGACGCTGAAATTGTCACAAAGAGATGTTAAAATAACAATGCTTATTATATTTAAGAAGATGAAAAACACGATTGAGAATATTTGCAGAAAGCAGGAGAAGCTATTAAAAAAAGAACAAAATGGAAATTCTAAAAATTAAAGGTGTAACACTGAATTCGTGGGTTTAGTGGATAGGGTATTAAACATATTAGACCCAAATAAAGAAATAACTCACACACTGGAAAGTAGGTCAGAAGAAAATATCCAGATGGACGACACAAGAATGGAAAATACAGAAAACAGATAAAAGACATGGAAGATACAGTGACAGTCTAATATGCTTGTAATTGGAGTTTTGAAGGAAAGGAGATAGAAAACTGGAAAAAGCAATATTTACAGAGATAATGGTTGACACATTGCCAACCCAATTAAAGTCATTAAGCCATATATTCAAGAAGTACTATTTTAGCAGCATAAATGAAAAGATCTATCTTTAGATATCTAATCTAGAAAAATCTTATAAGCAGGCAGAGAACAAGAGATTGCTAAAGTAGCAATAATTAAACCAACAGCTGACTTCTAAGCAAAATCAAATATAAAATCAGGAAAAAACTTATGAGTAGATCTAGTGTCCAGGGAGCTAGAACTGACAGGTAAAGTAATAGATGAAGACAGACAGAAGTACTGTGGGGAGAGACAAAACTCTAAAGTGAAGTAACTCAGCTGGGCGAGGTGGCTCCTGCCTGTAATCCCAGCACGTTGGGAGGCTGAGGTGGGTGGATCACTGGGGGTGAGGAGTCTGAGACCAGCCTGGCCAACATGTTAAAACCCTGTCTCTACTAAAAATACAAAAATTAACTGGGCATGGTGGCACGTGCTTGTAGTCCTAGCTACTTGAGAGACTGAGGCAGGAGACTCGCTTGAACCTGGGAAGTAGAGGTTGCAGTGAGCTGAGATCATGCTGCTGCACTCCAGCCTGGGTAACAGAGTGAGACTCTGTCTCAAAAAAACAAAAACAAAAAAAACCTCTCTGGTACAAGTTGAGGATTTGTATAGGTGCAAGCGACTGCATTTATGGACTTCCTAACACCTTCAACAACTGACCATGTGTCTGCTGATCACAGGTTTCTGGAAATTGCATTTTTTTAATCTGGGTCTCTGGTGCTTTTTGTTGTTTAAGGAAAAGAGAGACGTGGCATAGCAGTGTTCCTAATCCTTTCACAGATTATATTGGCTTACATGGATCTTTTAATAGTTTATAATCGAGAAATTGGCATTAACCTATGCCTTGCCTTGCTTGTTGCAAGAGAGCGCACTTAAGCCCTGTCTGATAGAAAGCTGGCCCAAAGCAGTCACCATCATGCTATTCAGAACTGCAAGATGACTATGCACTGTGCTTTATGTTTAAGAAAGCAGAAAGGAAACTCATCCCCCAAAACCTGGGTCCAAAACATTTAGTATGGACAAATATTTGAAAAACACTGATTTATATGTTACTACCAAGAAAAGCATCTCTGAGTTCAACACTCCTTGAAGTGAAGGATTGGTCCTGTGCTAATATTTGCTTATCAAAATGAAAATGTTCTCCTCCCATTTTAATAAAACCAGTGACTTGTAGCCATATTCTAAAGAGAGTCTTCTCAGCTGTCAAAGTGCTAAAAGCTATCTCTCAAAATTTTCAAGTCATTATAAGAACCAGTATGTTGTATTTTAAAAAGGTATCTCAAATAATATCCTGCCTTGATAATCACTTCCAACTGCATCTATTCTCATCATATTGCCTACACAATCTACGTGATTTGGCTCTGTCTACTTGATATCAGCATGAAGAAAGCAAGCCAAAGAAAAGATTTTGGCAGATGAAAGCCTGTATGTAATGAAGGTGTTTATGATGAGGCTTCAGACAACATGATTGCCAAACACTGTATTTGAAATTTGAGTTGCCCTATAATAAAGGTAGACTCCATGAGCATTTTCCAAATAAATCCAGTTCAGATATGGACAAATGAATAATGCCTTAAGTAGTTGCAGAGACGTGATCAAGAATTAGTGGGACTGCATGCCACCAATGCAATCAGGAGGAAATGCATAATTGTGGTACTGCATAGACTCAGGACCCAGTGCCTTTTTTTTTTTTAACTTTCCAAAAAATTCCAAGTCTATATGAGCTGAAAGGGAGACTTTTCTACTCATTTTAAGAGTGCTGCAGCTTTGCAGGGAAACACTTAGTTGGAAATAAAGATGGACATGTAAGAGTGTCTTTATTATGTAGCTGGTTAATTGATTAAGAACAAAATGAAAAATTATGGAAGCAGATGACCATCTAATCTAGCATTCCATGACCAGTGTTTTCTTTGTGTAAATCCTTAATGCTAAAGGGATCAATGTTAGAAACTGTTCTATGCTGATCATTAAACTAAGTGATAATCTTTATAATCCCTTGGAATATAAATTCTGTGAGACGTAGGGTGATGGGAAGTAGAGAGGAAAAAATGTTCAAGTACCCTTTGAAGGCCTTGGCTTTTTACCATCTGCTTGTTGATTCATTGGTCCCGTTTCTTCCTCATCTGTTTATTTGCATAGCAGCACCAGCTGCCCCCTCAAATTTGAATTGCTTGACTTAATCAGACAGGCCCCTGATTGAGAACTGAGTTACAAATTGGCAGATGAATACCAAATTGTTTTTAATAAGACACAGAGTTCTGGGTGCTTTGTGCCTGTGCTATAACGGTTTGTTGGCAGCTACAATAACCAGCAGCATTTCTTTCATCTTGAAGAGAAAGGCAAAAGGCATTCAAAAGAAGCCTTTGAATTTTGTACTCAGAAATTCCACTCATCTGCCTAATGTTCTTTTTTTTTAATTAGAAGGATACACATATGACTTAATTAATCAAGCCTGTCTTAGGGAATTATGCATTTATTAATGGTTTCTGCACTCAAGCACATTATTAAGGGATTTGTGCTAAGCACCTGACATAAAGCAGACTAATTTTGCTTGCTTTGCTTAATGTATTGAGAAATGGCATGTTGATCAGATTTCAAAACATTCAAGCTATGAACTAATGTCCTATTTAGAGGGTTTAAAAATTCATTGCTCTGGCAATCCAGCCTTATAATGCTTTCTTTACCAGGCACTCCCCGACCTGAAAGGAAGAATGACTTGATGGGGAGAAAAGCACTGAAAAGTGAAAAGAAAAGAAAGAGTAGAGGGGAAGACCCCCTCCCATCTCAGGGGAGGGCAGGGCCAGGCCTTGGAAAATTGAATTTGTTTTTTTTCCCTCTAGTCTTTCTATAGTTTTTGGTGACCACATCTGAACTAATCTTGCAAAATCCCCCCAATGGATATGTGAATGGATGAAATGGCTGCATTGCACCTGCTGTGTCATATAGACCTTGTCAGGGTTGAGTGTGAGACTATAGAGTCACATTACTGATCTAGTTGTAGTTTGAGTTCCTTAGATTACTGATCATTTTATAGTTTTTATTCATGACAGTGATTAAAAATATATTATCTGGAATGGTCGGTACCATTATCAAAAGGACATTACAGGTTGAACCAGGAATTTCTCTACATAGACTACAAAAATTTAATGCACCAAAGTTCTCAGTAACCAAAAAGTAACACAAGAAACACATTACAGAATGCTCTGTATCCATCTACTGTGAAAAATAACGTGGTTTGACCAAATGGAGAACAAGTCTCATGAATTTTGGGAATTTTTCAAAGTGTTTCATTTTTAGGGAACAGTGGCTTCCTGATGTCAGGGAAGGATAGCTCCCCAAGAGTTGCAAATATTAAAGCCTTGCCATTCAGCACTGTCCTAGGAAAGCAGAGAACACAGAGGACCTGAGCGCAGTGTAGTGCTGTAGATAAGAGAAAGACCTTCGAGCCAAAAGGCTGGCTGAGAAATCCTGGCCCTGCCATTTAGCAGCTGAGTAACCACGCACAGCTCAGGTAACCTCTCTAAACTTCAACTCTAGAATGCTGATCATTGTGTCTCCTATCTAGATTTGTTGTCATGATTGAATGAGATGAGACAAATATGCATTCAGTGTGTGTTCACATTGTTATCATTCATCAGTCAGCCATGTGTTAAAAGAAACACATCTTGGTGCACATTTATTGTATGCAAATTCAGTTATACTGTGGTAATGCTTTTCTACCTGTGTTGGGTGATAAAAACCTCAGTTCAGAATCTGTAGTTCACCTCTGGCAATTACACTGGGAAAGTCCAATTAGGGCTTTGCTGTGTGTATTTTCTGTACAACAAAGCTGGCTTCATCCTTATGCTCTTATGTTTATTAACCTTTTATTATAAGTTTCTTTCTTATTTTAAAAAACGTAATTACATACTTTTTTCTTGAAATGGCCCCCTTCTCTCCTGTTCCTGGTTAATGTTTATTTATGCCTCACCTAGCCCAGCAAACACTTTTCCCACCTATTAGATTGGGTCACATGCCTTGTTTCACACTCGAATAATACTCCATTTTTCTTTCTTCTCTTGTTGTCATTTAAAGTGTATAACCAAGTCACGAGGTGGAAAAATCTTGTTGCTTTCACAGGTAGCAGAAACATTCCCCTTAGGAAAAGCACTTTTAGGAAAATTCTTCAGAGTGCATTCAGAGTTGCAGCAAGCTCCTTGAGGGACTGGAATTGGTCTGTACTATGGGCTCAGCAAGCGGGGATATCTATCCTACGAGACAGAGAAAAATCGGGAACTTTTGCTGCATTATATTTGCCATTCCACGTTCTATAAATTGTTCTCCATAATAAAACTGAATCAAGAGGAAAATAAGGGACAAGGGAGAAAGTGGTGGGATTGGAAGACGGTGCTATGCATAGGGGACCTCTTCTTGGCATCCAACTGAAACTATCAATAATGACCACCAATATTGCAGTTGCTTGGGTTAGGTGATTTTATTGTGGAAACTGAATAAGGCAGGCCCAGTTTAATGTAGGAATCACAGTGCTGCTTGTTCAAGGCACTCATGAGGAAATCAGTGCCCAGAAAGCTAGGTGATAGTAAAGCTTCCCCTTTCCTGTACAGAATTGGCAGAAATCTTGGGGAAGTATTCTGTTAGTCAAGATCATGGCATGAGGGTAGAGAGGGACAGTTCAGGATCCCAAAGAGATGGAAAGTCCCGGCCACCACATGGATTGCATCTGTTCATGTGATTATTGTGTAATATTTGTCTCCATTCTGTGAGGGCTGAGATTGTGTCTATTTTGCTCATCTTTAATTTCCTGCCCACTATCTCAGTTCCTGGCACATCATAAGGTCTCAATAAATATTTGTTGAATGAATAATGATTGTACATCTCCTTAGGTTCTTTTGGAAACATAGCTTGGAAGAAGGAAAGTTGGAAAGAAGACATGAAGAGAGAATAATTACAAATGTGTTATCTACAGTTAGATAGTAGGTTAGCCATGGAGTCAGAGTTTAAACATAGACCATTCCTAAGCCTGTTTGCTTATACAGTAATGTAGTATTGTTATCCTTATGTTTACAGACAAGGATTTTGAGATTCAAGGAAGTTCAGGAATGTGGTTAGTCATGATATACAGTTAGAAGATTAGGGAGCTGGGATTTAAATCCTAATTTGTGTGACTCCAAATCCTATTTTGTTGCAAGGTATTTTATTAGGAATATTTCAGTTGTTAGATGGCAGAAACCTAAGCTACATAGGCTTGAACACAGTAAGGAATTAATAGGCCCTTGTGAGTCCTGAGGAAGATCATTTCAGGCACAGCTGGATCCAGGAGTTCTAAATTATGTTATCAGAGCTTTGTTTTTCTCAGATAGGCTTTCTCCGTATGACTGACAGCTCAAGAACCAAATAGTGCTATCTTAGCAACCTCAAGGGAAAGGAAATATTTGCACTAGATACTCTGGCTGAATGGTCCCTGGAGTTGTCTGATTGGTTCAACTTGAGTCATATCCCACCCTCCTGGAAGAAAGGAGTTGGATAGCTGTGATTGCAGCTTCCTTCATGTTCTTTGGTAGAGAAAATAAGGGCCACATAGTCAACCCCACCATTATCAGAGGCACTGAGGGGAGGCTCCAAAAAGGAGGGAATGTGAGGCAAATGAATAAATGACAGATGTTTACTCCCACTTGTTTCTGATGCTGCATGGAAAAAATGCCTCAGAGCGTGGGTTTTTGGATCATATTCTTGCAATCAATTCCCAGTTACTTGACTTTCCATATGTGCCTCTTGAGCAAGTTACTTACCCTGTGAACCTTGGTTATATTCTGTTAGAAATAATTTTTAATACAGTGTTGTAGTGGATAAATGAGTACATGCATGCAAAGTATTCACCATGGTATCTAGTTTATAGCATTACAATTTTATCATTACTATAAGAAATACGAAAAAATTGAGGGTGTAGTGGTTTTGCGCTATTATATATATCATGGGATTAAAATTTTGACATTACCCTAAATTAAAGAATAGTCATTGCACATTGTGGAATCCTAATAAACCCCCTTTTTTTTTTTTTTTTTGAGACAGAGTCTCACTCTGTTGCCCAGGCTGGATTGCAGTGGCATAATCTTGGCTCATTGCAACCTCCTGGGTTTAAGAGATTCTCATACCTCAGCCTTCCTAGTAGTTGGGACTACAGGTGCATGCCACCACTCCTGGCTAATTTTTGTGTTTTTGGTAGAAATGGGGTTTTGCCATATTGTCCAGGCTAGTTTTGAACTCTTGGACTTAAGTGATCCTTCTGCCTCGGCCTCCCAAAGTGTTGCGATTACAGGCATGAGCCACTGTGCCCAGCCAATAAATCCTTTTTATTTGCTTTATTGACTCCTAATTATAATTACCATTTCTTTCCATCATCAATAGAGCATATGCTTGTAAGCCTCTTTGAGACCTCGCTTAACCAGTTACTTGTGCTACCATTATTTGAGACTCTTAGATGATCTTTGTTTTTTCTCTTAATTCTACAATAATTTACCGTAAGTTGCCCCCCTTTTAAGAACAAAAAGTGTCAACAGCAACTACCACCCTTGCCTTTACCTTATTTTTCAAGGTGTCGTACCTTATTACAAAAAGACTTCTTGAAAGCATGATTTGCCTTTATAGTTTGTTTTCAATCATTTCCTAAATAACTCAGTCTAGCCTCTGCAGACATCAGTGCATCACTTAAACTGCTTTCAGGAGAGCCATGATACCTGGTCTGGTGGTCAGGGGACATATATTGTTTTGCTTGATTTCCGAACTTATTTTGCTTGATTTCTGAATCCATGTCTCTGGACAGACAGGCCTCTCTCCCTCAATTCCAGATTGGTACATCTGAGTGACTAGCACATTTATCATCATGAGAGAGGCACCATTGGGAAATGAAATAGGCAGCCTGGCATGGGACTTTGGCTTCCCCATCTTACTCAGGGTGGGTTCAAGGGTGGTAGACAACATTCTTCCTTCATGCTTAACATCTTCTCTAAGCTGCCTCCTGAGTTCAAGTGATTCTCTTGCCTCAGCCTTCCTAGTAGCTGGGATTATAGGCATCTGCCACCACACTCAACTAATTTTTGTATTTTTAGTAGAGATGGGGTTTCATGGTGTTAGCCAGGCTGGTCTCAAACTCCTGACCTCAAGAAATTTACCACCTTGTCTATCCAAAGTACTGGCATTACAGGTGTGAATCACTGCACCTGACCAAGATGGATCAAATACTTAAATCTAAGATCTGAAGTCTTAAAAATTCTAGACAATAACATTGGAAAAATCCTTCTAGACATTGGCTTAGGCAAAGATGTCATAATCAGTAACCAAAAACCAAATGCAAAAAATCAAAATGAAACCAAACAAAATAGGTGGGAATTAATTAAACTAAAAAGTTTCTGCACATCAAAATTACAAATCAGCAGAGTAAACAGACAATCCACTGAGTGGAAAAAAATATTCATAATCTATACATCTGAGAAAGGACTAATATCTAAAATCTACAAGGGGAACATTATACACCAGGGCCTGTCAGGGGTGGGAGGCTAGGGGAGGGATAGCATTAGGAGAAATACCTAATGTAGATGAAGAGTTGATGGGTGCAGCAAACCATCATGGTATGTGTATACCTATGTAACAACCCTGTATATTCTGCACATGTATCTCAGAACTTAAAGTATAATATATGTATTATATATTTAATATATCTATATAATACTAGGAATGCCCTTCATTAATTTTAGGAAGTTCCCTTTTATTCCTGGTTTCTGAGAGCTTTTCCCATGAATAGATGTTGAATTTTGTCGAACAGTTTTTCTACATCCATTGAAATGATCATATGGTTTTTCTCTTTATTCTCTTAATATGATTAACTTTTTGGTTTATTTTCAAATGTTTAACATTGCATTTCTGGAATAAACCTAAATTGATTATAATATATATTTTTAAAACACATTGCTGAAAGAAATTAAAGACACAAATAAATGGAAAGAGTGTGTTCATCAGTTAGAAGACTTAACATTGTTAAAATGCCTATTTCTGAAGCAATCCATGCATCCAGTGCAATCACTTGTATCAAAATTCCAAGGGTATATTTCACAGAAATCGAAAAAAGAATCCTAAAATGTATATGAAACCACAGAGAACTCCAAATAACCAAGAAAATTTTGACAAAGAAGAACAAAGATGAAGCATTCACATTTTCTAATTTCAGAACATATTGCAGAGCTACACAATCATTTGAACTGCTTCCATATTTTTGCAATCATGAATTGTGCTGCTATAAACTTGTGTGAAGGTATCTATTTTGCACAATTATTTCTTTACCTCTGGGTAGATACCTAGTAGTGATACTGCTGATCAAGTGGTAGATCTACTTTTAGTTCTTCAAAAAATCCCCACACTGTTTTCCATAGTGGTTGTAGTAGCTTACATTCCCATCGGCAGTGTAAAAGTATTCCTTTTTCACCACATTCATGCCAACATCTATTATTTCTTGACTTTTTAATTACGTCCATTCTTGCAGAAGTAAGGTGTTATCACATTGTGGTTCTGATTTGCATTTCCCGGGTCATCAGTGATGTTGAGCATTTTTTCATGTTTGTCAGCCATTTGTACATCTTCTTTTAAGAGTTGTCTATTCATGTCCTTAGCCCCCTTTTTTTTATGAGATTCTCTGTTTTTTCTTGCCGATTTCTTTGAGTTCTACCCTTCATAGAAAAGTGTATTCAGTTGGAAGTGATTTCAAACGCTGCTTCTCATTTAGCGTCTATCAGATGTTTTATGGACAGTAGCATGGAACTTAAATTTTCATAGCAACAAAATTATTATGTTAAGACCAACCAATAACAGGGTTCTAATTCCTCTGGTTTGTATCATTAAAAATGTCTTCCAAGACATATGCTCATAAGATAATGAGAATTTTGAATCACGACACAAAATTGATGATTCATAAATTATAAATGTGTCTGGATTGTTAAGAAGTGTGTTGCACTTGGCCAGGCACAGTGGCTCACGCCTGTAATCCCAGCACTTTGGGAGGCTGAGGCAGGTGCGTCACCTGAGGTCAGGAGTTCAAGACTAGTTTGGCCAACATGGTGAAACCCCGTCTCTACTAAAAATAAAAAAATTAGCTGGGTGTGGTGGCTCATGGCTGTAACCCTAGCTACTTGGGAGGCTGAGGCAGGAGAATTGCTTGAACCCAGGAGAAAGAGGTTGTGATGAGACAAAATCATGCCATTGCACTCTAGCCTGGGCAACAGAGGAGGCTTCATCTCAAGAAAACATGTTGCACTTTCTATGTACTTAATGTACTCTCAGTGTCTATAACATACATGTCATTTTAAAAAGAAGCCAAAGTTTCCAAAAGAAGTTGTGTGTACCCTATCTTTGTAGGGAGCTTGTATGCATCCACTTATTTCTGCAGTTAAGGAGGTGAGGATGACGAAAATGAACAGATGAAGGAAGCTATGGTTTTCTTACTTCTTTCAAACCCCATGTATTTACTGAGAAGAACTTTCCATAGCAGCAAGAATGGAATTCCAAGGGACTGTTTACTGTAAAATTTAGGATTGAAAAGACATTTAGGAAGACATCTGATTTCAAGAGAATCTCATCCCTTTACTGTCCTGAACAGATAACTTTCTTTCGCTGGCATATTTACCAGGTACATGACATTGTATGGACAGCTTCTTAGCCATGTTATTGCTTTGTGGTTTGAGTGAGTGTGTTGGATTTGAGTAGGAATTTTTTGAGATAAGAAAATTGTTCATATAAAGATGTGACAATAATTAAAGGCTTGATAAACATATTGAATATTGTCTCTCCAATTCATTATTTAGATTCATTTCAGAAAGTCTCTTTGCAGAGAATAGAGTGAGAACTTGCCTTAGATTAACTTTTGTTTTTAGGGTATCAAAACCAGTATTTGGTTTGGGGGCTGAGGCAGGCAGATCACTTGAGGTCATGAGTTTGAGATCAGCCTGACCAACATGGTGAAACCCATCTCTACCAAAAAATATAAAAAATTAGCCAGGTGTGGTGGTGCACACCTGTAATGCTAGCTACTTGGGAGGTCAAGGCAGGAGATCACTTGAACACAGAAGGCAGAGATTGCGGTGAGCCAAGATTGCACCACTGTACTCCAGCCTGTGAGACAGAGTGAGACTCTGTCTCAAAAACAAAACAAAAAAAAAGCAAAAACCCACAGTATTTGGCCATTATTGGTACTTGAATATTTGCTTAGAAGAATAGTTAAAAAAAAAAAAAAAGAAATCTTTAAAAGTTACAAAGTTTTTTCTGTCTGTTTCAAAAAAACATACCTCAAAAGCTTTATGTACAATCTGATAGCATAGCTGGTAACAATAAGACAATTCTAATTTTGTTGCAAGGAAGTATAAGCTAATGAAATACAGTAAAGTTTTCGAGATGAAGAAGGCAGATGCGCTCAATGTTAGGTTAGAAATTATTTTAAGCCTCAGAATAATACCAAATTGACTTTTAGTTACCTGGACAATTACTGGAAATCACATAATCTTTGATTATTATGTATTATCAATGTTACTGTCATGTTTTCTAGGAAGTCAAATTAAAATTTGGAAAGTAGCACATTTCCATTTTATGTAGGGTTGAGTGAGAATGTAGAAAAATAGAAATCTGTTAGTTTTAGTTGTTTAGTATTGCCATAACAAAATACTCAAGGCTGTGTAATTTATAAAGGAAAGAGGTGTATATGGCTTATGATTTTCGTGGCTGGAAGGTTCAAGATTGGGTATTTGTATCTGGTGAGAGTTTGAGCTTGCTTCAAGCAGGCATGTGCCAAGAGCTTACACAGCAAGAGAGAAAGCAGAAAGCAAGAGAGATGGAAACCTAGGAAGCCAGGCTTTTTTTTTTTTTTTTAACAACCTGCTCTCATGGGAACTAACCTAGCCCCAGGAGAACTAGAACTGACTCATCCTCGTGGAAGGACATTAATCTATTCATTAGGGATCTGCCCCATGACCCAAATGTCTCCCACTAGACACCACTTCCCAACACAGCCACTTTGGGGATCAGATTTCAACATGAGTTTTGAAGGGAACAAATCACATCCAAACCATAGCACTGGCAGACCCTGTAATTGAAATTATTTTTAAAAAGATATATGTGACTTAGTGACACAAGGGCACTACGTATATTTCAAGAAAGAAACATTTGTTAGATTTAAAACCCTGGTGATTCTACGACAGTGAAAGACAGTGAGTTTAGTTCAAGTAAAAGAGTTGCTAAAATTTATAAAACCGAGTGTGGTAGGTTGATTGTATCAATGGCTCTAGTTAATGGCTTCCTTATATCATGCTGTTTGCCCTGTAACTCTGTGTTTGTCTCCCACTCTGACTCTGGGCTTAAAAGCCTTGCTTTGTGTTGGGAAAACTGGCTAGCCATCTGCAGGAAACAGAAACTGGACCCCTTCCTGACACCTTACACTAAAATTAACTACAGATGGATTAAAGACTTAAACATAAGACCTAACACCATAAAAACCCTAGAAGAAAACCTAGGCAAAACCATTCTGGACATAGGTATAGGCAAGGACTTTATGACCAAAACACCAAAAGCATTGACAACAAAAGCCAAAATAGACAAATGGGACCTAATCAAACTCCACAGCTTCTGCACAGCAAAAGAAACAGTCATTAGAGTGAATAGACAACCAACAGAATGGGAAAAAATTTTTGCAATCTACACATCTGACAAAGGGCAAATACTCCAGAATCTATAAAGAACTAAAACAGACTTAAAAGAAAAAAACAAGCCCATTCAAAAGTGGGCAAAGGATATAAACAGACACTTTACAGAAGAAGACATACATGAGGCCAACAAACACGTGAAAAAATGCTCATCATCACTGGTCATTAGAGAAATGCAAATCAAAACTGAGATACCATCTCACACCAGTTAGAATGGCGATCATTAAAAAATTGGGAGACAACAGATGCTGGAGAGGATGTGGAGAAATAGGAACACTTTTACACTGTTGGTGGGAGTGTAAACTAGTTCAACCACTGTGGAAGACAGTGTGGCGTTTCCTCAAGGACCTAGAAATAGAAATTCCATTTGACCCAGCAATCCTATTACTGGGTATATATCCAAAAGATTATAAATTGTTCAACTGTAAAGACACATGCACACGAATGTTCATTGCAGCACTGTTTAGCAAAGACCTGGAACCAACCCAAATGCCCATTGGTGATAGACTGGACAGGGAAAATGTGGCACATATACACCATGGAATACTATACAGCCATAAGAAACGATGAGTTCATGTCCTTTGCTGGGACATGGATGAATCTGGAAACCATCATTCTCAGCAAACTGACACAGGAACAGAAAATCAAACACCGCATGTTCTCACTCACAAGTGGGTGTTGAACAATGAGAACACATGGACACGGAGGGGAGTATCACACACTGGGGTTTGTCCAGGGGACATAGGAGAGGGACAGTGGAGGGTGGGGAGTTGGGGAGAGATAGCATGGGGAGAAATGCCAGATATAGGTGATGGGGAGGAAGACAGCAAGTCACGCTGCCATGTGTGTACCTATGCAACAGTCTTGCACGTCCTTCACATGTACTCCAAAACCTAAAATGCAATTAAAAAAAAAAAAAAGACTTGCTTTGGTTAATGGGAAACTTGAATGATTGGGCTTCCTTTTTCTTGCTCTTCTGCCTACACCCTAAGAAAATGCCCAGGCTAGTTTGATGGGTCATGAGATATATGGAATAGAGCTGAGTCCGCCCAGTTCCCCCAACTGAGGTCCTGGATATGTGAGAGATCCAAGTCAAATTCAGCAAAGCTGCCTTGTCAACCCCAAATTGACCACTGACCATAAGTGAGCCCTACCAAGCACAGTTCAGCTGAACAGAATGCCAGCCAATTAAGAGTTATGAACAGATGTAAATATTTATTTTTGTATGCTCTGAGGTTTTGTGGTTCTTTGTTATGCAGTTCATTGTGGCAATAGAGAACTGACACACAAAGGATAAGCATGCTATAATTTATCTGCAAATCCTATACTTTTCCTTTAGCTTCAGCTTCTGTTCCTAAATGATGTATACACATAAATGCAAGCATCTGTATTCAGGCTGAGTAAAATTCCATTTTACTATTTTCAAGTGTATAAAAAATAAAGATAATAGAGGGAATGATAAAAGTAGGGAAGATTCTTCAATGCACACATAAAAAGATGCCTATTTTCAACAATACTTCAGGCTTTAACATCGCTTACATCCAATAATAGTGTTATTCATAACATACACGACATACATGTGTGCTAAAGGAGTTCAACTGTAATGAGTCCAAGGTATCTGAATTATAATAAGATTATTTGGTAGTTAATGTTATTTATGTAAAATTTTACCTTAATGCTGATACAATAAAAATTACAACTAACATGTACTGTATTTACTATATACCACTTACTGTCCTAAGTTTCTTGCACATCCAAACTTATGTCATCCTGAAAAGAACCTAATGTAGTATCTACAAATGTTTTCACCATTTATAAATGAGGAAACTGGGGCACAGAGAGGTCAAATTACTTGCTCAGGTTCAACAGGGTAATTATTGGTAGAACTGGGATTTGAATTCACGTAGTCTAGCTATAGATCCCACACACTGAACATACTACCTTTCACATTTGTATTAAGCAGGTATACCTTTTCATTTACTAAGAGGCACACCCAAGTAAGGAGAGCAATCAAGTGAGAAAGAGTAGCATTTACCAGATTTACTGAAAGTGTTTTTTTATTCCTTCTAAATAATTTAATGTAGAAAATGAAAGAATTTTAAGTGCATTTTGTAAAAGAGGACACTAATCAGGTTTCTTTAGTATAACAAGTCTTTTTTCTGTTTATCTCATTACCGTAGTCAGATGTGCTAGTTCACATGGTTCAATTATAAAGTGTGACATATCAAATTGGGTGATAATAATAGGCAGGTATACAAGAGGAAATAATCAAAAGGCATAAAGCAGTTAGGATTACAACCTTTAACCTGTGATGAGATTGTGTTAAGAACCTCATACCCTAGCCTGCAGTTCTTTGTATTTAGTACACATATGACTCACTCTGTAGCAATCTGGATCTCAGCTTAAGAGAGTGTCTCATTCAACATGCCTACATACATGAAGAAATCTACATTTACAAATAAAGTAATTCTCATGCACATTCGCTCTTGAGCAGTACTTTTTGACAACTTTCTGTGGTAATGGAAATGTTCAGTATCTGTGGTGTCCACATGTGCTTCATGCTCAATTGAAGAACTGAAGTTTTAATTCTACTTAATTTAATTTTAATTTTAAATAATTTAAACTTCAGTTTAATAGTCATGTGTGGCAAGTGGCTTTTTATATGGGATAGCTCTAGAGCAAGGGTTAGCAAACAATGGCCTGATGACCAAATTTAGCCATGCCTATTTGTTTACATGTTGTCTGTGGTTACTTGCACTCTACAAAGACAGTGTTGAGTCATTGCAACAGATACCATATGGCGTGTAAAGCCCCAAATGTTTACTGTCTGGCTTTTTACAGAGAAGGTTTTCTGAGTCTTGGTCTAGAGCATTTCTTTGGTAAACAACACCTTATAGTTTGGGTTTTCTTTTGAAAGGAATGGGGAACCAAAGGATTTTTTTTTTTAATAGGAGAATGTGAATGGATTGACTAATAGTATCTAATTTACAAGGATATCATGGACATATTTGGAATATCATATTAGAATCACAATAATCAAGACTCCAAATGACTGGTATTTATTTCAGATCTGGCTTTTTTTGGGTATCTTGGGCATATTTATAAGATTTTTAAAGGAATTTTTAAGGATTTTATCTGATACTTCCATTATCTTTATTATTTCTGGGTCTATTTCTATTAATTGATTTGTCTCCTTGATAAGGGTGTATTTTCCTCCTTCTTTGAAAGCTTGCTAATTTTTCATTGGTTGCTGACTATTCAGACTTTTACCTTGTGAAGAACTAGCTTTGCTGGAATCCTTTAAAGAATGTTTGACTATGTTTTGGCCCATAACTTGGGATCAGTTTTATGTTTTTGAGTCTTGTTTTTAAGCTTTGTAATGACAGTTCCAGAGTAGCCTTTACTCTAGGCACAATTTAGCCCCACTGCTAAGGTCGGAATCTGCTGATAAATCTGCCTTGGGCCCCACATCTTATGAAGTCTCTCCACTCTGGCTGGTGAGATGCAAACCATTTGCCACCTTGTTTTAGCTGTGGGAATTGTTTGGCCAACTGACTTCTAGTAGTTCTTCCTGCAACCTCATGAAGTTTTAACCAGAACATACATGGATTAGTACTCCAGCAAAGGCAACAAGGGACCTCTCTTCAGGTCCCCAGAGCTCTCTTTCCACGAAGCTGCTGCTTCTCCAGTACTCTACCCTGCAAACATTAGATGCTTCAGCCCCCCTGAATGCCCTGACGTTTGTTTCCTTAATTCTGAAAGAACTGACGAGCTCCCCATTCTGGCCCTTCAGCCTGTCTAATGCTTCCAGGCAGTAAGCTGGGAGCAATCATGGAGCTTATTTAATTTGTTTTCTTTCACTCAGGAATTAATTTCCTGTGCTGCCTATTGTCAGTGTCTAAAAAGAGTTGTTTCAAATATTTTGTGTGTGTCTCTAAATGTTAATGATGGGGCAGCAATTCCTGTAAGTTAATTCTTTATGGGCATAAATGAAAGTAAAATAATATTTAAGTCATTTAAAATTTCTTTAGTAACAAAGTAAAATTATTTAAAAACAGATACATGTGTTTATTAAATGTTTAATTACGTTAGTTAAAATGTTAATATAAATTTTAAAATTTATAAGCCTTTTTAACCAAGTCACTAAGAAACATTTTAAATGTATAATTTGTTATTTACTTTTCTTTTCATATTTCTTTATGATCTGAAGGGGAAACACATTCTCTATTAATTCAAACTTTTTCTTAACTTCAATAAATCTGTCCAAGGGAAAAATTATTTCAGTAATTGTGAAATAATTATTCTTGTAGACCTAGATGGTTCTACGGGTATGGGTTAAGGAGGCTTGTGAATATAGATGCTTTAATGACTTCTTTCTTTCTTTCTTATTTACAATCTTCTCAGCAAATCCATATTTCCTAAGTGACTTACCTTTAACTGTCAAATCGATTGTAGTTGTCATCATGGATGAGTTATTATTGGAGGTTTATGTCTTAGTGAGTCTGCCTTAGTAAAGTTTGACCCTGGAAACGACTGTAAGAATTTTGGCAAGACAGTGAAGTGTAGCACATACTTATCTTGTGTATTTGTCAAAATTTCTAGCTTCTCATGTACTATTTTATATCAGTAGCAGTTATAAGCATAATTCCATAATGATATTTTGACATTTAGCATATCTTAAAAACCCCTTTAATATATGGTTCAGTGTTTTAACAAAGTGTTTTAAGCATAATTAATATATTCCATAGGTGAAGAAAAGTTTATCATTATTTTTCAGTCACCTTGAGCTATTTTTTCCTTGCCATTTTGGAGAAGGGAAAAAATGATGAGATAAATCATAAAAAATTTTTTATTTCATTGATTCCAGATGAGGGCTTGCCTGTTTAAGGCCTAACTCTAAGCCAACTGATAAGAATAGAATCTTTTGTGAAAGAGATACTGTGGCTAATATGGATCAAAGAATTGAAGACTAATGGTTCAATCAAGATGCTGAAGTGTTAGGTGGTTGTGGCTGTAGGTGCTAGATTATAGCAACAGGGGAAGGGGATTAGGAGCAGAAGAAAATAAGATATAGCATAGGTAGAGAAGAGATCATGGAGTGGTCACAAGAGTTTGTTAAGAATCAAAGGCAAATGACAAAAACCCAGTAAAGGCTCTGCTTACCTGAAATGACTATTGACTGATTTGAAACAGCATATTTTAAGAGGGTGAACATTTCACAGTGTGGATATCTGTAGGGAGCTCTGTTTGATGTCATTTGTAAACCTAATATTTAAAATATAATAGTAGTGTATATTGTCACTTTAAAAATTCTAAACTATACTACAAGACAACAGTAATCAAAACAGCATGGTACTGGTACCAAAACAGAGCTATAGACCAATGGAACAGAACAGAGGCCTCGGAGGCAATGCCACACATCTACAACCATCTGATCTTTGACAAACCTGACAAAAACAAGCAATGGGGAAAAGATTCCCTGTTTAATAAATAGTGTTGGGAAAACTGGCTAGCCATGTGCAGAAAGCAGAAACTGGACCCCTTCCTGACACCTTACACTAAAATTAACTCCAGATAGATTAAAGACTTAAACATAAGACCTAACACCATAGAAACTCTAGAAGAAAACCTAGGCAAAATGATTCAGGACATAGGCATAGGCAAGGACTTCATGACTAAAACACCAAAAGCACTGGCAACAAAAGCCAAAGCAGACAAATGGGATTTAATTAAACTCCAGAGCTTCTGCACAGCAAAAGAAACAGTCATTAGAGAGAACTGACAACCAACAGAATGAGAAAAAATTTTTGCAATCTTCCCATCTGACAAAGGGCTAATATCCAGAATCTTCAAAGAACTAGAACAGACTTATAAGAAAAAACAAACAAACCCATTTAAAAGTGGGCAAAGGACATGAACAGAGACAATTTTGAGTAGAAGACATATATGAGGCCAACAAACATAGGAAAAAATGCTCATGATCACTGGTCATTAGAGAAATGCAAATCAAAACCACATTGAAATACCATCTCACGCCAGTTAGAATGGCAATCATTAAAAAATATGGAGACAACAGATGCTGGAGAGGATGTGGAGAAAAAGGAACACTTTCTTTTATATATATAAAAGAGAAAGAAAGAGAAAGAGGGAAGTTTTTTTTTTTTAAGAGAAAGAAAGAAGTAGAATAAAAGAGAAAAAAGAAAGAGAAAGGGAGAGAGAACGAGAATCTTGCTCTATTGCTGAGGATTTCATTTAAATCTGTGAAATACTTATGCAATTACTAAAAAGTGATTTATTTCCTATTATGTAATCACTTTTAGAATAGGTATGATA
>PVKP010038485.1:0-20850 GCA_004027715.1 Plecturocebus donacophilus
GTCGGCGGGGGGTCCAGCGTCCTGTGTCTGCGGAGGATGCTGTTTCAGCGTGTGCTCACTTCCATTCGGCTTTTCTGTTTTCTGTGTCTTCCCCCGAGAGCTCCGGAGACATTTCTTAAAGTCAGAAATCGGGGCTCTAGATCCAAAAGTGAGGTCTGGGTGAGTGGAGCTGCCTTAGAGCCTTTCACGCGCCCGCATCCATCTTTTGCAAGTAAGGGACGAACTGTCCATTGGCTGGGATTCGAATGCAGAGCGAGATTTTCCAGCTGTTACACAGCGGTGCAGGGGACTTTGCAATCTTTTCCAGTAAAATATCAGAGGGTTTTAAGACGTAAATTCATTTTCTAAATACTGCAGAGCATTTCGGGGCTTTCGGGATAGAAACTTAAGGATGTTTTATCCGCCAGCAATCTAAAATGCAGCAGGGCTTTGGAAGCCTGAATGCTGGGCACACACTTGGGATTTTAAAGCCTGCCTATGTTTTGCATAGTGGTTTACTGCCATTTCCCACGTGCTCTTTGAGAAAACGTTATAAATGCGGGTTTTATTTCTTGCTCCTGCGTTTTAAACTGCGCTGCTCTTTCTCTCCACCTGCGGTATTTCCATCCCGAAAGCTTGTTGGCCATCTGGAAAGACGCTCCTTTCGCCAGTGTGCTCATTTCTCCCACGGAGTCTTCCCTTTAGGATATTTTTTTCACGCTATTTTTAATCTCTTGGGGTTTTATTTTTCGTCTTTCAGTTGGAAGAGAGGCACTCTACAAACACTTCCTCAAACTTTAGAAAAGCAGAAAACATTCCTTCTGCTAAACACGGCAGAAAACAGGACTTCTGGATGCGGAGTTCCCAAAGACCAGCCAGGTGCGCCTGAGCGCGCGCTCCGGCTCGGGTCCGCGCTTGGCTAGCCCGCGTGCTTGCGCCGGCCTGGCGGGTCCGGAGCGCCTGTGTTTGTCCTGAGCCGGCTTCTGGGTGCCCGGTCCGCCGCAGGAGCTCTCGGACGCCCAGCCTTTCCGTTAACGCCCCCTCCTCCTTTGCTCCCTGCAGCCATGAACCGCGGAGTGGGCCTGTGCGTGCTGATGGCAGTCCTGGCAGCTGGCGCCCTGACGCAGCCGGTGCCTCCCGGAGAACCCGCGGGGTCCCGGCTGCAGCGGGCAGAGGAGGCGCCCCGAAGGCAGCTGAGGGCCCTGCAGAGAACGGACGGCGAGTCCCGAGCGCACCTGGGCGCGCTGCTGGCAAGATACATCCAGCAGGCCCGGAAGGGTAAGAACGCGCCTCCCCATCCCTCACCTCTGCCCTGGTTCCCAGGCTCCAAGCGGACCCTCTTCCCCGCGCCGGCCTGATGGAGGTAACCTCTCTCGGTAGGAACCCAGCAACGTGGTTTCTGGCGGTCCTTTGTAGCAATCTGAGAAGGGGCATGGAGGACTTAAGTTATAAGTAAGGGAGACCTTCTTTAAAAGCTTTCTTTGAACTAATTTTTAGCATAGTGTTGCTGATTAAGTTCAACATCATTTTACCAAGCCATTAAAAGATAATTATTGAACCCGAGGAAAGGGTTCCCAGATACACTAAAAGCCCTCTGCTGAAAACGCAAATGACCCGGGAGCCCCCCAGATGCCAGCCCTTGGAAATCCTCTAGCAGGAAGGGGTCAGCGCTGAGAATGCCTGAGGTCTGGCTACAACAGTTTAAAAAAGCAATGACAATGTGTCCGTTTCCACCAAAGCATGTCATAGAAGGAAAGAATTGCAGCAGTTTGGTATTCTCCTTGCAATGACTTACTAATGATTACCCAACAAGAGCGATATTTGTTTTTCCTTTAGTGTTACAGAGTTGGTCTCAGTTGTAGCAAGAGCGGAGCAAGTCGGTTTTCTCAGCATCAAAGCCTTTCTCCAGGAATAAGGTGATTCAGCGGCTCACTAGCTGAGTGGCCTGCAGGCAGTCCTGACCTAGGAGAGCTTTTCCCTAAGCTTCCTGCAATTCTTTGTGTGATTCAGAGGGAGGCTCTCTGGTGACCCATGGGAATCATGCTTTGGATTGGGGCAGCTTTTTTCTCCAACTTTATCCCCAGTGACAGTAATGATGGACACTGGTTGTGAAACAGTGTGCTGAAGAGTACAAACACAGCTGGACATTAGAAGAATTCAGCAGGCCGGGCACAGTGGCTCACACCTGTCATCCCAGCAATTTGGGAGGCAGAGGCAGGTAGATTACCTGAGGTCAGGAGTTCAAGACCAGTCTGACCAACATGGTGAAACCCCATCTCTACTAAAAATACAAAATTAGCTGCGTGTGGTAGCACATGCTTGTACTTCCAGCTATGTGGGAGGCTGAGGCAGGAGAATCACTTGAACCCAGGAGGTGGAGGTTGCAGTGAGCCGAGATTGTGTCATAACACTCCAGCCTGGGCAACAAGAGCAAAACTCCATCTCAAAAAAACAACAAACAAACAAACAAAAAAGAATTCAGCAAACATTGCTGGAAGGGATATGGGAGGATATGGGAGTTTCCTTTTCGGGGAAACTCTCTTACCCAACTTGCGTGCCAGGGCCTGGATTTGAACCTTAATCCCTGGCTGGGCCAGAGAGGGATAAGATGAAGAGCTCGGCTCTGCAGAGTTCTCCTGTGGATTCACATGAAAGGAAGACTGGAACTCTTTGACCAAAGGGCTTGGGGAGGAAAGAACAAATCAATGATTGGTTGCATTTCTTCCTATCTTTGAGAAATTGCCCCAGCCACCACCTTCTGTTTTGCTTTCCTGCTAATTAAATTGAAAAAGATGGGAATACTAATCAGGTGGAGAAAGTCTGGAAGCTTTTGCGCTTCTGCTGATCCTCTGCCTGAAAATAATTTAGTATCTGTCCCCAGACACGGACTGAATTTCAGCCAGAACTGTCTGAAATATCCTAGGCGTTTCATTGATCTGTGGATCTGGAACTCCCCTCACCCAATTTAGGAAAGACCCTGTTTTTCTTCTACATAGGCTGGGGATATCTGCAAAAAGGCTTGAAATGTGTCAAATTTACTCTTAGTTCCCAAATTGTTCTAGTCAAAAAAAAAAAAAAAGCTTTTTACCAAATTATTTTCTAGAACCAACACTAGACAATGGCTCTTAGAGCATAAATCTTAGCTGGAAAGTTCTTTCTAGTCCTTCTCAGCCCCCCTCTCCCTTTGCCTTCAGCCGACTGTGCCAAACAAACCCAGGAGGGAACAGCAATCACTTGGAAATGTAGATGCCAATACCCTGGATCAACGCTAGCTAAAAACAACCAGACTCTTCTATGTGACATGCATGAGCTGGGAATAAATACTTATGCATATAGATACTGCACAGTTTCTTTGAGTATTTTACATATTTTGAAATCATATCAGATTTTTACTCCACTATGTATGTATTAGGCTTAAAAGTTCTAAACAAGACAATGCATTCTTTGAGCAGTGCTTAAGAGTTTATCATTAGGAAATATCTGCAGTGCTTTCAATGGCCCAAGAAGAAGCAATTCTATTGGAGGGCATGAGTAAAGCCTCCTAGAGGCAGTGAGTGTATACCTGCCCCGTGCTCAGCAGAGCTTCAGCGCCACATTTATACTACCTCTCACAGTTCAACAGTCCTGCACCGTGACTATACTGTAGCCATTTTACCAGCGTGGAAGCTGGGGCTCTAGAAGCCTGGGTAACCTACACGTGGTTGCACAACTATGCAACAGCAGGACTGAGACTCTATCCAGTCCTGCTCCCCCCAGGAGGGCCTGGAAGCCCTCTATGCTGCCTATCTCACATTTTAAAGTGTAAAAGAGCTAAGCCCTTCAGTTGTAGCAAGAGCTGAGCAAGTCACTGTTTGCTCAGCACCAAAGACTTTCTCCAGGAATAAGGTGATTCAGCAGCTCACTGGCTGAACAGAACTGTATGTGCAATGGGGAAGTCGGGGTACGAGATAAATACAGCTTCTGTGGCTCAACTCGGTGCCGCGACCGTTAACTGAGGCTGCTTGCTTGTATTGGAGCTGTCACTTTGCTTCTACTAGATCGAAATTTGGGTAGTGCCCAGGCCTTAGTGTGGGCACTCACCGTCCCAGCAGGCAAGAGGATGGGTCGTATTTCCATGTGACTGTACAGGTAACTGGTCTGTAGGTTTTGCTGAATTCAGGGACTATATGTCACCTGAACGATGAACAATTAAATAGCAGGGGCTGTTTTTCTTCTGCATAGGCTGAGCATATCTGCAGAAAGGCCTGAAATGTGCTGACTTGACACTTGGTTCCAAAACTGGAAAGCGTTGGGGTTGGGGAGAGGCAGGATGGGGACGTCGTCCTGCGTTGTTTCTGTTTTAAGTTCGATTTGCTTAGTTTTATTACGCAGGGTAACTGCCTTTGCATTTTCATTTATGAATAAATAAGCCATAGTCTCACTGTACTCAGCCTGTGGGCAAGAGCTGCAAGGGCAGCCTCATGCAGAAGGGATACAGGCCAGTGTTGCAGGAGGTGGGGACACAGCGGGAGCCATGGAGTGGACACACTCCTCCACCCTTGAATTGGCCTGGGCTTTGTCCACAGAGGTTTCTGAAGGGCCTCTCTTAAGCCTGAGCTTGCACAGGAGAAGGCGTTCTGCTGATGTCATACCCCAGGAGGCTACTGTCTGTGAGCTTTGAGCTAGGGCTGTGTCTCATGCCTCCAAATAAACTGCCTCTTCATGTCCCTGCTCACTCAGTGTGAGCTCTACAAAAGGATCACATTGTTCCTGAAGACTTAACTTCTATCCTAAAGGGCCCAATTCAGACTCAGTTATTGTATTTTGGTCAAAATTGCTGATTTAAATCACCTCTGTTATCACCTCTCTCCTGCCCTTCTTTGAGTATTACTGAGCTGCCAAGATTTTAATCTGACAGTCTTTTTCTGAATATCATTTTTAAATGATATTGATTTATCATTCAAAATAAAACGATCATCTTTTCAAAGTACTTATTGATAAATGACAAAAAACTTTCTGAGTAAATCTTTCAAATTCTTATTTTTAAAGAGTATTTATATAGCAAAGCGACTTTATTTTATTTTATTTATTGATTTTGACACAGAGTCTTGCTCTGTCGCCCAGGCTGGAGTGCAGTGGCGCGATCTCAGCTCACTGCCACCACTGCCTCCCGGGTTCAAGCAATTCTCTGCCTTAGCCTCCCGAGTGGCTGGGATTACAGGTGCCTGCCACTGGGCCTGGCTAATTTTTGTATTTTTAGGAGAGACAGGGTTTCACCGTCTTGGCCAGACTGGTCTTGAACTCCTGACCTCGTGATTCACCTGCCTCGGCCTCCCGAAGTGCTGGGATTACAGGCTTGAGCCACTGCACCCAGCCTATTTTTTATTTATTGTTACACTTTAAGGTCTGGGATACAGGTGCAGAACGTGTAGGTTTATTACATAGGTATACACGTGCCATAGTGGTTTGCTGCACCCATCAACCCGTCATCTACATTAGGTATTTCTCCTAATGTTATCCCTCCCCTAACCCCGCAGCCCCTGCTGTCCCTCCTCTAGCTCCCCACTCCCCAACAGGCCTCAGTGTGTGATGTTTCCCTCCCTGCATTCATGTGTTCTCATGGTTCTACTCCCACTCATGAGTGAGAACATGCCGTGTTTGGTTTTCTGTTCCTGGGTTAGTTTGCTGAGGATGTTGGCTTCCAGCTTCATCCATGTCCCTGCAAAGGACATGAACTCATCCTTTTTTATGGCTGCATAGTATTCCGTGGTGCATATGTGCCATTTTCTTTATCCAGTCTATCATTGATGGGCATTTGGGTTGGTTCCAAGTCTTTGCTATTGTGAAGAGTGCTGCAATAAACATACATGTACATGTGTCTTTATAGCAGGATGATTTATACTCCTTTGGGTATGTACCCAGTAATGGGATTGCTAGGTCAAATGGTATTTCTGGTTCTAGATCCCTGAGGAATTGCAATACTGTCTTCCACAATGGTTGAACTAGTTTACATTCCCACCAATGATTTTACTTTAACCATTCCAACATCTATGGTTAATTGTGCTACCTTAATAACAAGAGCTCTCCAGGAGTCAGGTATGTTGATGGATATTAAGGGGTGAATTTAGGAACAAATAAGTACTGGGAAGTCTTTGGTTGGTTTCAGCTGAGGCCATCTATAGAAGGAAAACACCCACCCCCAAAACGGAAGAAAAGATAGGGAGACTCAGGAAAATCTAGGCAAGTCCCTAGGCTGCAAGGCTGGAGAACATGAGTCCATCTAAAAACTTGCAGAATGCAAAACACACCCCTAACTTGTAAACAGTGTCCTCTCTGCAGTTACACAGACATAGGTCCTTCTCCTCCCTCAGATTTTGGTCCATCAATTCCACTACTTTGATAGCTCTTTGATACCTTGAAAGTGAGTGTCTATTATATTGTGTCTGGCTTTTTCCATCGCTCTCCTTCACAAACTGAACTAGAGATGCTCTTAGATGTGACGTCCCTGTCTGCTTCCTCCCCGCCCCCTGCAGCTCCTTCTGGACGAATGTCGGTCGTTAAGAACCTGCAGAACTTGGACCCCAGCCACAGGATAAGTGACCGGGACTACATGGGCTGGATGGACTTTGGCCGGCGCAGTGCAGAGGAGTATGAGTACCCCTCCTAGAGGACCGGCCTCCATCAGCCCAACGGGAAGCAACCTCCCAACCCAGAAGGGGCAGAATAAGAAAACAATCACACTCATAACTCATTGTCTGTGGAGTCTGGCATTGTGTGTATCTATTTATTAAGCTCTCAACATGAAAAATGTGTCTGTAAGATTGTCCAGTGCAACCACACACCTCAGCAGAATTGTGCAAATGAAAGACAAAATGTTTTCTTCATCTGTGACTCCTGGTCTGAAAATGTTGTTATGCTATTAAAGTGATTTCATTCTACCCTGTCCTTCCCTGCGTCTACTGAGGGTAAAGGGCTCCATTTGGTCCTCAGAACATGCAAAGAGGGAAGCCTGAGAGATGCCACATCAGGACAAAGCCTTGTAGTAGATGTCCCCAGAAACGGCTTGGGAAATGCAGCTCAGGCCTGGAGCTGACTTTGCTACAGGCCGGGTGGACACTGAAAGGGCAACCAGCTCCAGACCCCAGCCCTGGCCACACTGATCCCCGATCTTATTTGTCAGTCCTACTCCCACCAGGATTTCCTTGGGTTTCTCTTGGACTTTAAACAAGTTACACGCAGTAACTGGCAGTGGTTTGCATACAGTTGATCTTCCATGGCTCTGAGGCACAGAGGTTATCATCCCTCCTTTACAGATGAGGCAGCAGGCTCTCAGGAGTGAAGGTGGCTGACCCATGTGCCCCTTCACTTCTGCTTCACTTCAGTGCTAATGAGATTCAGACTGGAGGGCGTAAGTTCCTTCATCACTGCAGCACTTCTCCAGCTGAGTGCACAGGAATCAACCCTCGGGGAATCTGTTAAACTGCATGTTCTGATTCAGCAAGTCTGGGCAGGAGCCTGAGAAGCTCCCAGGTGACATCAGTGCTGCTGGCTGTGGAGAAGAGCCTGTACTTGCTTTTCCTTGAGCCCTGCTGTGAGTTGGCGTTGGTGGGACTCCAGAATGCTGAGGGGACGCTGGTAGTTACACAGAACAGAAGCCAATCTGTCTGTGGGTTCTCTGCAGGAATCAGTGAGGGGAACGGGTCCAAAGTGACACCCAGGGATGATCCAGTACTCACCACCCACAGAGCAACCTTCCCATGCCTCCTGCTGAGGCCTCCGAGACCCTCCCATCCTCGTCCAGCAGAGGCCCCGGGTGCCCAGGGCAGCAGAACCTGGCAGCCCCCAAGGGAAAGATGTGGAAAACAATATGGCAAATCTAAAACCTTACCCAGCCCAGCGCCACCCACTGCTGGCACTCAGTGCTACCCTTTTTAGTGTTGGGGATAGGACACTGGAAGGGAGCCCCAGGGAAGCTTGGCCAGTACAGTTCTTTCACTTGAGCTGAAGCTGGGATTCAGTGTAAAACGTACTCCAAATACGTAACACCACATTAGTCCCTCCTGAGGTACTGTCTCATTCAATTCCTGCAAGTGTTCTCCAAGACTGCCTCATAGCCTAGGTATCCAACCCCCATTCAGTCCAAAGTACCCAGATGCCTCTCCCCTTGCAAAAATCACTAGTTTTATGGGCGTGTAGGGATTACGTGCCCTTGTTGTGTGTGTGTGTACTGTTTGTTTATTGGGGATGGGGGATGAATGAAGGGCTTGGAATTTAATATAGAATCAGCAGTGAGGAATGGATGGTGAAAGTCTGATCTAAATTACTGATTTATGAATCATCCAGGAAGTGGGTGTTAAAATATCATTTTCAAAGGTAAAGTCATGACTCAGACAACACAAAATGAACATATGTCAAAGACATCATTTAACTCATCAATTAATAAAGGAACCAGTAAGATGCCACAATCATTTCAAAGCAGAATCTGAAGGAGAGACATGTATAGGTAGCCAGGAATGCCAACAGAGAGGAAACTGGTTCGTATCCAAAGGTCAAGAAAATACACTGTCTGGAATGACCTGCCATCCACAACAGAAGTTAGTTGTGTCATTAGAGGACAATATTCACTTATGCTTCTTTAAGTTTTGTTTTGTTTTTTTGAGGCAGGGTCTCGGCTCTGTTGCCCAGGCTAGAGTACAGTGGCACAATCACAGCTCACTACAAATTCAACCTCCCAGGCTCAAGCGATCCTCCCACCTCAGCCTCCCAAGTAACTGACACTACAGGTGTGTGCACCACTCCCAGCTAATTTGTACTTTTTAGAGAGACGGGGTTTTGCCATGTTGCTCAGGCTGGTCTCAGACTCCTGAGCTCAAGCAATCCACCCACCTCGGCCTTGCAAAGTGCTGGGATTACAGGCGTGAGCCACCGCAGTTATGTTTTGATAAGCAGGAATTGTTTGCATTTCTCTTAGTTTTCCAGGGATTATAAATCACTGAGTCAAAGACACAGACCCCAGCCCCATCAGATGAATGCCCAGTGTTCCGCTGAAAGGACACCCAGTCAGCCCCTTTGCCCACTTCCAAGCCTTTCACAGCTTTTTCTAATTGAGGAAAAGGAAAGGAAAGAACGACCCTGGCCTCCTCTCAGATGCTGTTCCTTCTTTATTTTAACACAGAACCACAAAAAACACACTCCCCACCCTCACCTTTTTCTGTTGACTTTGGCTTGAAGAGCCAAAGGAAAGAATCCTGATCACTTCGCTGGATTTCCGGGGACTGTGAATTTTTTTTCCCAGCACCTTCGAATTATTGCTATTCCTGAAACTAAATAAAGTAGAAGTCAAGCAGAAAGACAGAAAATCGTTGCCTCACTAATTTCCCCTGGGTTCTAGGCTCTGAAAACATCTATCACCAGATATTAAAATGATCAGTTTGTGGCTGCCTCCTGCTCTGATCTATATCTTCCTACAGAACCAAGATCGGGGGTCCCAGATGAGAGACCACCTGCCCTGGACTCCGCACCATCCCCCAGGCCCACGCCGGACAGACCTCCCCTAGACAGCTCATCAACACTCCCACCTCCCTGCCTTCACCTCATCACCGCCCTCCTCACTCCTTTCACTCCAGCCTCACTGCATTCTTTACTGTTCCCTGAAAACACTAAACTCACTCCTCACTCGGAGCCTTTGCACTCCTGTTCCCTCTGCCCGGCTGCTGTTCCCTCCACTCAGCTTACTCTCCCTCCCAAAAGCATGGCTGGATCTCTCAGCTCATTCAACCCCAAAATTACCTGCTCAAAGAGGCACTCCTGACCATCCCCTCTGAAAAGGCTTCTCTGAACTGGGCACAATGGCCCATGCCTATGGTCCCAGCTACTTGGGAGACTGAGGTGGGAGGATCACTTGAGCCACAAAGTTCAAGTCCAACCTTGAGTAACCAACATATCGAGACATTATTTCTAGAAAAAGAAAAAAAGATTCTAAAGAAAAAAAGTTTCCTCCATTGCCCTCTCTCCCCTTCCCTGCTTTGCTTTTCTTCGATTGCTTATCATCTCTCGGAATTACATTGTCTATGTATTCATTCATTGGTTCTGTCTCATCAATGAATACAGAACACCAATGTTCTGTCAACTCTATTAGGGCAGGGAGTTTTGTCTGCTGTATTTACCGCTATATTTCTAACACCTACTACAGGGTTGGCACATAGTAGATACTCAGCAAATATTCCTCAATTAATTCATTCATTAATTAATCAAGAAGGGAAAAATCTGGCAGGATCCCTGCTACTCAGGTCACAGATTGGTTTTAGAGGCAGTTTCATCAGACATTTGCTTTAAAAATCAGAGAAGTAAAGCAGGCTCAGTGACATGGCCCAGTCCCCCCAAGGTAGGCATACACTGGAAAACAGAACACTCACAGAGCTGGCTGGCCATGTTCACAGCATCCGTGGAGAGTGTGGCATGCACCAAAGTACACCCACCCCAAACACATGCGCACATTCACACACGTGCATGTCCAGCCCTATTTCTTTTGCTGCAGTTAAAATTCAGAAAGGCTTGGCAATCTCAAAGAAGAAAAAAAAGGAGCATTGATGGTGTCCATTGCACTTACTTAGGATATTAGATAAGTGGAAGCCACCTAAGTGTCCCCCAGTGAGGGAGCTGTTAAGGAAATTAATGTACATCAAGTTAGTTAATGTGCATCCATTTAATCAAGCAGTTATTTAAGTGATGAGTATGAGGACAATGTAGAAACATTGAAAATAATCGTGATCCACGTAAAGTGAAAAAGTCCTCTGATCCTATTAAGTTTATTTTCCAGTGAATGGGATTATGTGAAACTGATGACAGTCATGCTAGGGTTATAGGATCAAAGGGGTTTTTCTTTCTCTTCTCCAAATTACCTGTAATATTTGTAGATTGTCCTTATAACAACTGTAGCTCATGTTCTCTAGACTGTGCCAGTCTACAGCAGGATGCAGAGTTGTAAGAACAGCCACAAAATTGGTTCTTCAGCCACTTCCTTTCCAAGGAAGCAACCCCAGTCTCCTCAGATGATTTTGCTGGTCCCTGAGGTTGTGTGTGGCCACCCACAGTGTCCACCTTCTCCAATTCCTTGATTCTTTCTCACTAAATCCATGAAGGCCACCGAAAATATCACCTCTGCTGGCAGAAATGAGCATTCCATCTGCTGTGCACACCTGCACGCTTTGGACCAGCATCTAGCGTCTTCTGGTGACTTCTGTCCTCAGTGTGGGAGCCTAGGCCACACTGCTACCACTTTGTTCTCACCTCACTGGGTCTCAACAGCAACCTGCAGGGCCTGGATGCCATGGGAAACTCTCTGATAAGCAGTTATTGCCAAAGAGACCAGTTGCCCCAACCAAGTGACTAGGCTGCCACCCCTCAAAGTGGAAGTCCTTTTTCTGCTCAAAGGTTTCCAGAAGCACCATTTGTATGTCTGAAATCTCTGCATTTGCCTTATACATAGACAATGACAGATTGAGTCGCAATGGTAGGGTAGTCCATTCTTTACACCAGTGGCCACCTTTAGGCTCAACAAGGTAGGGATAATACAGAAGGACCACAGGTTCAGCTGCTAGCATAGAACCAGGGCATGCCCTCTATCAGGAGGGCTGTATCAGTTCTTTTAGAATAGGTTTGCGTCCATGAATTCTTTTAGTTTTCTTTTAGCTGAGAATCTCTTTATGTTGCCTTCATCCCTAAAGGATGTTTCTGCTGGGTTTTGAATTCTAAGTTAACAGTATTTTTTTCAGCACTTTATAAATACTATATCACAGGCTTGAATGGTGGCTCACATTGTAATCCCAGCATTCTGGGAAGCCGAGGCGAATGGATTGCTTGAGCTCAGGAGTTCGAGACCAGCCTGGGCGACATGGTGAAACCCAGTCTCTACAAAAAATACCAAAATTACCTGGGTATGGTGGTCTCTGTGCCTGTAGTCCCAGCTACTTGGGGTGTTGAGGCAAGAGGGTCACTTGAGCCTAGACTGAGCCGTGATTGCACCCCTGGGCTCCAGTCTGTACAACAGAGTGAGACCCTCTCTTACAAAATAAATACATACATATGTAAGTAAGATACTATCTCACTTCCTCTGGCCTCCATGGTTTCTGATGAGAAATCTGCAGTCATTCACATCACTGTGCCTCTACAGATACCAAGTCGTTTTCCTCTGGCTGCTTTCAAGACTTTTCCTTTGTCTTTAGCTTTCAGTAGTTTGATTATGGTGTGTCTGCATGTAGACTTCTTGTGTTTATCCTGTCTGGAGTGTATTCAAATCTTGAATGTGTAAGTGTATATCTTTCACCAAATTCGGGACATTTTAAGAACATTATTTAAATGTTTTTCAGTGTCACTGTCTTTCTTCCTCCTTTCTGGGATCTGTATGACATAAATGGTAGACCTTTTGCTATTCTTGCACATGTGAGAGTGGCTCTGTTCTTCTTTTTTTTTTTCATTCTATTTTTTGTCTCTATGGTCTACAGTGGATAATTTATATTTATCTATTTTTAAGTTCACTGACTCTTTATTCCATTATTTCCATTCGGCTAATGAGTCCACCAATGAGTTTCTTGATTTGGTTCTCATATTTCTAAGTTCTCAAATTTCTACGTATATCTTCTATTTCTTTGCTAAGATTTTCTATATGAATGTTTGTTTCAAGAATGTTTACCATTGCTCATTTGAGCACTTCTATGATAGCTGCTTTAAAGCCTTTGTCCATTAATTCCAACATCTGTGAAATCCCATCACTTGTGTCTGTGGATTGTCTTTTCCAAAGAAAATTGGGGTGGGATGGGGAGCAGTTGGGGGATGACACAGAATCTGCAATGCACAGCGCGGGGATAAAGGAGAGGGTGACCTAAATTGTTATGGTTCTTTGCATGCTCAGTACTTTTTAATTTTATCCTGGATGACTTAAATATTATATAGTGAGACTCTGAATCTTGTTTAAATATCATGAAAAATGTTGATATTTTGTTTCAGCAGGTGATGGACATGGTTAGGTTCAGTCTACAGATCAAATTCACCTTTTAAGCGCTGTGATGTCAACGTCCACTCAGTTTTCAAACTGCTTTTTGTCTCCCTTTCAGGTGTGCACCACCCAGAAGCCAGTCTAGGAAACAAGGTGACGACCTGTCCGTTACTTCTGTTCTTAGTCTTTGGTGTGCTCACTAGACCAGATCCAAACATGTCTTGGGAGTGAGCCCTGGAATTCATAAACAACTGTATGGAGTCGTCTCCCTGAGCTTCGCCCTCTCTGCAATCTCCCCGGTACTCTCAGTTCCCCAAGGCCCCTCTTCGTGGTCCTCCACCTCAAGTTGGGGTTCTGGTCACTCTCTTCTACACATGTCTATGTTTGTAGCCCATGTTCAGGTCCAAGTGGCAGGAGAACGAAGAGAGAGAAAAATATCAGTGGAAGTTAGTCTCGCCCGCTATGTGATCACAGTTCTTCTGAACAAAGAACAAGTTTACCCTCCTCAGAGTCTGGGCTCCTGCCAATCCCGTTACTGACTGCTGACGCTGCAGCTGTGGGTTTGCCCAGGGCCTGTGGCATGAGAAACAGAGACAGAGAAGAAATTTTTTAAAAAAGAAGAGAGGGCGAGGATGGTTGTGTTCTCTCTGGGAATTAGGATTCCCGTTTTCCCTCCTTGGGCCAAAACTGAAGAACTTCTCTTGCAGCTGTCTGAGCTCAGAGCCCACTTCCAGCTTCTAGCTCTGCTAAGTTCGAACCAGGGGATACAAGAGCCAGGAAAGTGATACTCCTGCTTCGATGTGCTTCAAATTCTGTGTTCTTCACTAATATGCCTTCTGCTGCTTTCACTGTCCTCAAATAGCTGTTGTAAACTTGACCAACAGAAAGGATGGGTGAAGGGCACTTATTCCATCTTACCTGGAATCAGAACACCACTGCTTTTTACATGTAGAATTTCACAATAAAATCCCACCTTCTTCTGAAAACATGGCAACGATGAGCCTTCATTTCTGCGTAATGACAACGTGGAGGCCAACCCTTGGCTGCCCCTCTAGACAGGCCAGCTCACGCGTCTGTGTAACATTTGCAGCCCCAGCTCAGGGGAGATTGAAACCAACCGCTTCCAAAAGGTTAAGCACGTGGGTACCGCTCAGCCTCAGCCAGCAGCAGCCTCTCGGATCATTGGGTCTTTCTGTGGCCAGCTCCTTCCTGCCTCCCCAGCCTCTGGCCCAAGTTCGTCTCTCCAAGACCCGGCTGAAGCCTCTTCTACCCTGATTCACCCCGTCTTGGGGTCCTTGCTTTGATCTTCTGTCCACTCCCCTCCTTTCTCTCTCTCTCTCTCTTTTTTTTTTTGAGACGGAGTCTTCCTCTGTTGCCAGGCTGAAGGGCAGTGGCGTGATCTCAGCTCACTGCAACCTCCGCCTCCTGGGTTCAAGCAATTCCCCTGCCTCAGCCTCCTGAGTAGCTGGGACTACAGGTACGTGCCACCAGCCTGGCTAATTTTTTGCATTTTAGTAGAGACGGGGTTTCACCATGTTGGCCAGGATGGTCTCGATTGCCTGACCTCGTGATCCGCCCGCCTCGGCCTCCCAAAGTGCTGGGATTACAGGTGTGAGCCACTGCGCCCGGCACCCTTTTTTCCCTTTTCTTTGGCTTCTCTTCCTCCTGCTATTCACCCAAGACCTCAGCCCAATCTGAGCAATTAGGTCCAGCTGTGCCCACTTAGACTTCTGTGTCTGTCCACCAGCCACAGCCTTCAGGGCCTGTCCCTGCCTTTTCTCAGCCTGCCAGGGCCTGGCAATTCCTGCAGGAACCCTAATATCTTGATGAAATATTATGTCAAGAGGTACCGAAATGTTAAGACCCAGTAATTCGGCCGGGCGCAGTGGCTCACGCCTGTAATCCCAGCACTTTGGGAGGCCGAGGCAGGCAGATCACGAGGTCAGGAGATCGAGACCGTCTTGGCTAACATGATGAAACCCTGTTTCTACTAAAAATACAAAAAACTAACTGGGCATGGTGGTGGGTGCCTATAGTCTCAGCTACTCGGGAGGCTGAGGCAGGAGAATCACTTGAATCCGGGAGGTGGAGGTTGCAGTGAGCTGAGATTGTGCCCCTGCACTCCAGCCTGGGCAATAGAGACTCCAAAAAAAACCAAAAAAAAAAAAAAAAAAAACCAGTAATTCAGGCATTAGGCTCTTCTCTAAGAATGGGTGGTTTATTTTATCTTAATTTTGGATTCTTTCATATATATGATTTCCAAGACACTTCTGGCTTTGGAAAATCTCCAGAGACTTTCCAACCGAATGAAACCTGGGTGTCAGTGAAGTTTTTCATATGCAGTAACTAACCTAACTGGAAAAATTAAGTCGGTTCTACCCTTACAGAAGACGACAGCACCCTCAAGTGGAAATTTTACAGGACACTCCTCAGGGTGCCACCTTCTCTCTGTTGAGGGTTTTAGCTGTGCAGTATTTCACCCTCATCCATGGGGGATGCGTTCCAAGACGCCCAGCGGTTGTGGGAAACCGCGGATGGTACTGAGCCTTAGAGATCCTGTGTTTTTCAGATCTGATAACAGAAACAGCTACTGAGTAACTAATGAGTGGGTAGCATACACTCACGGATCTTACTGGACAAAGAGAGGAGCCACTTCCCAGGCCAGACGGGGCAGGTGGGCACAAGATTTCATCCTACTCCTCGAAACATTGCTCAATTTAAAACGTACTAATTATTTATTTCCTGGATTCTCCTTTTAATGTCCTCAGACCATGGTTGACCATGGGTCACTGAAATCACAGAAAGCAAAATTGCAGATAATGGGGGACTACTGTATCTGCATTGAAAGCTGCAAGATTCTGACCTGTTTCTTCCTGCCACCTAGTCAGCTGAAATTTTAAAACCAGATAATTTGGGGCGTGAGACTATTTTCTAAGAATAGGTAGTTTATTTTATTATTTTACTTCTAATAGAGCTACGAAAAGGCTCCCAGATTTGGAAAATCACCCCATGAAACAAAAGAGAACAAAGAAGACTGAGAAGTGAAATGCTTTTTGTAGAATAAGAACTGAAAAAATAAAAAGGAACTCTTAGTGGTATTTTGAAGACAACTTGGTAACTATGGTTACCTCTAATTAGTGAGCACCTTATGCTTTCCAGATTTGAGTGAAGAAAAACAGAAAGAATAAAACAATTCCAAATAAGCAAAAATGCTGCATTCCATCCAGTACATGTAATCATGTATTTTGGACATAAAATACAGAAGTTTGTTAACAGCAAATCAACACCCCACCTTCCCCCTTCACTTCCTGCGTTTCTCTCTGCATAGCAATGCCTCATAAACCAAAACTGGGAGTTAAGAAAGTCTCCTTGAAGGAGGTGACACCAGAGGTCAGGGTGCAGGGAGACAGGCAGTGCACTACAGAGGCACCTGATGCGGGAGTCCTAACTGTGGCTGAATTAGGGTGAAACCATCCAAATGAATGCCTCTTGTTCTATACTGGACACTGGGGAGAGGATGAAGCCTACTTTTGCTTCCTATCAGAAGTGCTGTATTGGGACTCCGTAAGTACTGGGATTTGAACTTGGTCAGAGAGAGAAACTCCAGGGGAAACTCTCCTGGGTCCACTGCAAGTTTCCTATGAGAAGAAGCCACAGCACAAAAAACCACACCCATGTACGGGGAAGGAGAGAAGAGGAGGCATCTTCTGCACACACCGTGCCCTCAGTCTCCCCCAGACCTGAGACCATGGTCAAAGCCCTATCTTCTAGTATGAACAAGTCTCCAGCTGAATCCAGGCTGACACATGCTTATAACAGGAGCGAGGAAGGCTCTGCTCTCTCTGAGGGATTTCTTCACTTCAAGGAAGAAGGATTTCATTGACAACTAGTAAACTAACTAGACAGGTTTCCAATGAACACTGGCCACAGTGTGCAGAATAAAACGGTTGTTTCATTCTCTGTGGAAAAGAATGATGGGGTTGGAACCTGGATAAGACAAACTTTGGCCTATATGGTAACCCCCAGAGTTGGTCGTTTGTTTTTTTCATTCATTAATTCACTCATTTATTCATTCACTCAAAAGCTATTTACTGAAATGATCATGGTCCAGGCTCTCTGCTGAGCACTAAAGATGCTGAAATGAGAGACAAAGGGACTGACGCCAGGGCTTTCTCATTCTAGTGGGGGTGACAGATCTGGTCCAAAGGCAAAGCTGCAGGGATCATTTTCACTCGGATGGCTAGTAGGCCTCTCAATCTCAATATAGCCAAACAAACTCATGATTTTCCCTCGAATTTCCTCTACCTAGGGCCCTCCCCAACTCAGCTGATGGCAGCTCCATCCTTCCCGTCGCTCAGACTCAAATCCTTGGAACAGTCCTCGACTCCTCCCTGCCCTTTACACCTTTCATCGAATCCATCAGCATATCTTGGTGGCTTCATTTCAAAGTGTATTTGGAATCCACCCACTCTCACCCCTTTCACTGTTGCCGCCATGGTCTGGGCCATGACTCTCCCTCCGTCTGGATTCCTGTAAAAGCCTCCTAACTAGTCTTCCCACTCCCGCCCTCCAGTTTACATACGTAATCACACTAATGCACTATAGTCCCTGTTTCCGAACAGGTCATGAGCCCACACTTGAAAATGACTATTTCCTTGCTTCACTATGCCTTCCCTGTTCCCTGCAAGCTCAGATCTTTCTGAAATGGAAATTTGTATTCCTCCCACCGAGTAAAGACTTGTGAGCAGCTGAGGGCAAAGGGAACATGAAGTAGGTGGTGGAAGAGTGAAGTCACGGTCACTAGTCAGTAACAAGGACTACAACGCTGGCTTTTGTCCAGCCCAGGGAATACAGAGAACTATGTAAACTGGTGTTGGAAGACTGAGAAAGCAAAAAGCAACATTGAGATAACACAGCACGTGCAGTGGCAGGGATCAGAGTCCTTGCCTCTCTGGGGCTGGAGGAACCAAGCGAATCAGTTGTGATTAATACATTGAGAAGCTTAGAGGAGTGGCACTGAGCAGGTGGAACCCAAACCTCCGAGGCGAGTGTGTTACTTGGCTGTTGTCACTGAGCCGAGCAGGGGGAAGGTGTGATAAGACACGTTCTGGGAATGAGGGGGAAACTACAGACGGGAACCAAATGCTGCTGCTGGGTGAAGTTTCCGGGAGGATACTGATGGGCACAGCACACAGACAGGAAGAAACATGTCTCCTCTCCCTCCTCCAGCCCCCAGCGATGGCCCTATGAGCAGCCTCCAACATGGCAGTGAGGTGCGACTCCAGCTCCAGGAGGGCATCAAACGGTAAATTTGGAGATACGAGACATAACATAATAATGGCACAGCTGGTTTTCCCTTACTTTTTAGCCCAGGCTGTGTTACCAGGCTTACCATGCCAGTGCTCCACAGGTTTCAGCACATCAAGACAAAGTCATCATGGAACAAGATGAAGTCTGAACCGCTTTCTTCTATAGATCCTGAACCTCCCTTTGGACAACATCATGCATTTTATTTTGTTTGTGTGATGGATAGCTGTATTGTGCTAAATGGAAATGGTTTGAAGTAAGGAAGAAGAGTGCAATTAGGTGTTAAACAGCCAAGGGGTGGACTGTCGTGGACATTCAACATTCTTTTTGTCTATGCAGCACCTTTAAACACCCTTCTTTTGTTTGAAAATTTTCTACCTCCCCAAAGTGGGGACCAGAAACTTTTTCCCAAGCCTCGTTTGCAGCTGGAGCACAGGCTTGTGAAGCTGGCCCCAGCAGTAGTGTGGGCTGCATTGTCTGTGGTCTCCCAGAGTGGGCTGGTCGCGTGATTTGGGCACGTTCCTACCTCCCTGGCTTCCAAGCCTGGTTCTCTGTCTTCAGGGAGAGTATGTAATCTAATTATTTTTTTCCTTAATAAATCTTTTTTCTCCTTAAGCCATCTAGAGCAGATTTCTCCTGTTTATAATTAAGAGGCTTAACTGGGCACAGTGGCTCACACCTGTAATCCCAGCACTCTGGGAGGCCAAGGCGAGTGGATCACGAGGTCAGGATATGGAGACCATCCTGGCCAAACTGGTGAAACCCCATCTCTACTAAAAATATTTTTAAAAAGCTGGGTGTGGTGGTGCATGCCTGTAGTCCCAGCTACTCTGGAGGCTGAAGTGGGAGAATTGCTTGAACCCAGGAGGTGGAGATTGCAGTGAGCTGATATCACTCCACTGCACTATAGCCTGGGTGACAGTGTCTCAAAAAAAAAAAAAAAAAAAGGGGGGGGGCTTAACTGATGCAGATAGTAAGAATATCCCATTTATTACATTACTCATATATATGTTTGAACTTTTTAAATTTTTGTGGGTATATAGTAGGTATATCTATTTATGGAGTACATGAGGTATTTTGATATAGGCATTTTAATCCATTTTGATTTTGTTTCTGTATATGGAGAGAGATAGGGGTTTGGTTTCATTCTTCTGTATATGGATATCTAGCTCCCCAAGCACCATTTATCGAAGAGACTGCCCTTTCTTCAATGTACATTCTCAGCACATTTGTCAAAAATGAACTCACTGTAGATGTATGGATTTGATTCTGGATTCTTTATTCTGTTTCGTTTGTGTGTCTGTTTTTATTCCACTATCATGTTGTTTTGGTTACCATAGTGCAATTTGAAGTCAGGTAATGTGATTCCTCCAGTTTTGTTCTTAGAATAGGTGTGGCTCTTCTGAGTCTTTTGTGGTTCCATATAAATTTTAGAATTTTTTTTCTATTTCTGTGAAGAATGTCACTGGATTTTGGTAGGGATTGCACTGAATATGCAGGTTGCTTTGGGTAGTATGGATATTTTAACAATATTGACTCTTTCAATCCATGAACATGGAATATACTTCAATTTTTTTGTCTTCTCTTCAATTACTTACCTCAGTGTTTTATGTTTTTTATTGTAGAAATATTTCACTTATTTGGTTAATTCCTAGGTGTCTTATTTTATTTGTGGCTATTGTAAATGGGATTCATTTCTTGATATCTATTTCAGATTGTTCACTGTTGGCACAGAAAAATGCTACTGATTTTTGTATGTTGATTTTGTATCCTAAAACGTTACTCAATTTATCAGTTCTAATAGTTTGTTTTTTTTTTTTTTTTTGCATCCTTAGGTGTTTCCAAATATAAAATCATATCATCTGCAAACAAGGATAATTTGACTTCTTGCTTTCCAATTTGAATGCCCTTTATTTCTTTCTCTTGTCTGATTGCTCTAGCTAGGACTTCCAGTACCATGTTGAATAACAGTGGTGACAATGGGTACCTTTGTCGTGTTCCACATCTCAGAGGAAAGGCTTGCAGCTTTCCCCCACTCAATATGATACTAGCTGTGGGTCTGTCACATGTGACTTTTATTATCTTGAGGTATGTTCCTTCAATACCCTGGCTTTTGAGGGTTTTTATCATAAATAGATGTTGAACTTTATCAAATGCCTTTTCAGCATACCTGAAATGATCATATGGTTTTTATTCTTCATTCTATTGATGATATGTATCACTTTAATTGATTTGCATATGTTGAACCATCCTTGTATCCCAGGAATAAATCTCACTTGGTCATGATTGTGCGACCCCCGGTTGTGGGACCCCAACCCGCGGAGGCAGGCACCCAGTAGACACGAGGCAGGACGCGTGGTGGCCGGTACCGACTTTATTGGGATCTCCGGGCGACTCAGGCAGGCAGGGAGGAATCGCGCACACTTTCTTTGTTCGGTCGGCTTTATAGGGGCAGAGGGCCTGGGGCGGTGGGAGAGCAGAGGTGGCGGGTGATGATTGGTTAGTCCCGGTTGCCGGGCGGGGAGTTCGCCGGACGGGAAGTTTAGTGGGCAGGAAGTTAGGGGAGAGCTAATAAGGCAGATGGTGATTGG